>VNJR01007661.1:0-29066 GCA_008042585.1 Drosophila punjabiensis
CAAAATGCGTGTTTATTAATTAAGCGCATTTGTTTTCATTAAACAAACGTTTTAATTGAGCATGAAAGTTGGCGCCGTCGAAATAAACGCGACAAGGCAATAGACGTGGCCATAAAAACAACAACAAGCTGAAACGAACCCTTTAACCCCATTTAACCCATGCCACCCACCTGACGCACACACACAAACAGGCAGCGAGACAGACCTACATAATAATTAATTTCGTTGTATTTTAATGGATTTGCATTTGGTAGACATAAGGAAAAGCAGAGGAAATCCCAATGTGCTCAGTGAGTGATTGATGAAAGCCCTTTTCAAGGATAATATTTATTCGGGAAGGTAGGGAGAGTCCTAAGAAATGTTTGTATTTAAGAAATTAAAGTGAATTTAATTTTAAAAATGGGGAAAACATTTTATAAATGTAAACAATTAATTTTAAGGATAACAATTATTCGGGAAGGTAAGGAGAGTAATAAGAAAAATTTAATTTAAAGAAATTAAATTAAAATTAATTTAATTTAAAGAAAAGGGAAAACATTTTATATATGTAAAAAATTTATTTCAAGGATAACAATTATTCTGGATGGAAAGGAGAGTCCTAAGAAAAATTTAATTTAAAGAAATTGAAATGAATTTAATTTTGAAAACAGGGAAAACATTTAATATATGTACAAAAATGAATTAAAAATATATACAACTTTTTTTTGGGAACAAAAAATGTGGTAAAAAGTGCTTACAATTTTTGGAATTGTATTTTCTACTTTATTAATAAAATAATTATATATTTAAAACACAATTCAATGAGGAAATCCTTTTCTTATAACCATATTTATTAATATTAATATAAATTAAAACTTTTGACAGATCCTTCAAATATAAATACCTCAGAAATTCAACTAACCCATTTTTGTTCATTCGCTTCATTGCTCACTTTATATTGCCATTCATTGTGAAGCTCCGCTCTGACCCGTTCCCCTTTTCAACGAGTCCATTGGGTGCAATTAAAATTCGGCCTCGAAATTATTATTATTGCTTATGAAAAACACTTTTCCACCAACGGCACGAACTCTCACTCATCCCATCCCATCCCCCCCTTAACCCCTCGCTGGAAGCTTGGCCAAAAACTTTTTGGCCAGGACTCGACATCGTTGGGATGTTTTTAAAAGCACTTTATACGCCAGCCACACGCTGCATGATATAGATATAGATCAGGCTGCCAGTCCCTTTACCGCCTCCCCCCTCTCCGCCCACAGTTCCTGTGATTATTTTTCATAAACTTGGCAAATGTTTTGGGAAATCCATTTAGCGAGCGAACGAAGGCAGCCGCATTACTTTATCTCTATCTGAGGCCATCAGGATTATGATTTGTGCTCGGGTGTGGATACTTGAACTGCGCGGACGGAGTGAGTTATGGCATCCATATACTCGATATTTATACATATATAGCTATACATATATGTGGTTGTGAATTATGCCAAGTCAAGCAACTTGGAATAGTTGGCAAAATTTCCTTAGACCACAAGTGCCAGAGCGGCAATGAAAGCAATTTGATAATGATATATGTGAGTTAATAGATAAGAGATAATTATAGGAGGAGTGACTGTCTCGGGATTATAAATAATGGAGAAGGTACCTGAATAAAATTAATAAACAATGAGCTGAATAAGCTGAAAAATATAGCTTTCTGTATTTGAATTTGTATTTATAAAAGCAATGATTGGAGAGAGAAATAATATTTAAATGGTTAATAAGTCGGTTTATTAATTTATCTATATCAAAAGAAAATAATGTATATTTTATTATATTAAAATTAAATGCATTTGAATTTGGTTTGCTTTCATCACTTAAGAGCCTTATGAATTTAATTGAATATATAAATAAATGAAATTTAAAGAATTCAACTAAACTCTGTGTAATTTTTAACTCCCAAGTTTTAGTTAAAAATAGATTCATTAACAGTTAAATATTTGATGAGTTTTTCAAGACATTTAAAGTAAATTTAAATTTATTTTAAACATAAAAAAATATTCCTGCATTGATAAGGTAACTAAAAAATCAACTTAAATGACAAATAATAAAACTTAAACCTCCAAAAAAGCTTAGCTAAATTTTGCAAAGCTTTTAAATTAACTATTTTCATTTTTTTTGTATTATAACATTTATCTGCCTTGTTTTTATTCATTTTATTGTTTTTTTTGTTAAGTTACCCTTATTTTTGCTTTTAGTAAATTCAATTTGCGCCAATGTGTTTGGGAATTTCCTCTCACCTCGATTTCTACCCCCAAAATTCTCTCTCTGCTTGTCATAAAAATATGCGACATTTCGTTTTTATCGCTTTTGAAAAACTTTATTCTTGGCTCTTTGGTGTTCAATTCCTCCAACTTCTCTCCATTTGCTCATTCTTTTGATTTCGCCTCTGGCTCGTTTTTGTATTATTCTTTTCTTTTCTTTCTTTATTTTATTTACAATGGCAATTTTCTTTGTTTTAAACAAGCAGCGCATTGCTTTTTATTTGTGATGCTCGATTGGCGATTGGAAAGCGCCCGATTGGCTGCGATTTTCTGACAGCTTCATGGGGTTGGGGGGTTGTACTATGGCATGAAATGGGTTTCTTTTTGGGAAAATATGTAAATAAAGATATATATAAAACATCTTTTAGGATAGTAAACCCTTAATATAGAATAGTGAAAATAATTTACACAATATATTGGGTTAAATATAAATGATTATTTGTCGAATTTAATTCCAAAAAAGAATTTATTACTGTTACTGAAAATAAATATGATCTAATCTAGCGTACTTCAAATATCACAAGAGTTTTTAAAGCTCATATAAAGGTATTTAGAAGTAAGGAACTCAATTTTTAAGGCAGCGAATTAAATGTAAACTTTATTTATTTCGATTTAAAATGTTGTGAATTTTTTTTAACTCCCCTTTTAAAGGATTTAGAAACAATAAAGATTCTGTAGCACCCCCAATTATGTATTATTTTTATTATTTAATTTAGCACATAAATAAATAATTAGATAAAAAATAGCAAGTAAGAAAGCTAGAACCAATGCTCTTATATCCATGATATCCACTGTACTTCTGCCCCACCCAACCAACACCAACTTAACATCATCAAATACATGGCTTTTCCTCCTTCGCCTCGCCCCACACCCCACTAGAGGCGAAAAACAGCTTTTCCGCGTCGCCATAAAATGCAAGTGGTCAAGTGGAGGAGGTCGATGGCAAAGGAGCAACGATTCAAAGAGGAAATCACGAGATGAAAAACGAAGAAAAACAATTAATTGGCAAGAAGCAGCGCCAGCGGCAGCCAGCAGTCGACAGAAGCAAAACAAGCGAATAAACTTGGAAAATTTGGGCGGGAAAAGTCGAAGGGGAGGTAGTGCAAAAGCGGAAAAGCGAAAACTGAATGTAGCATTTGCGACACGTCGAAAAGCGTCAGCGCCAATGGCAACTCAGTTTAATTGAAATCAAGTGGCAAGGGGAGGAGGGGCTGCCTCCGCCCAGTGGGGTCTGTGAAAATGGTGTGAGGGAAGGTTGATTGCCGGGGTGGATTGCAAATCGAATTGAAACGCCGAAACGTATTCGAAAATCGACAGCAAACGTAATTGAAATTGCATGAGCAACAATGTGCGGTGGCTAAAGAAAAACTGTTGGGGCTGTAGGAAAATTGGGGGAAAACCTTGGTGGTGTGGCCCTGCCAAATGGAGGAAAGCCAAGCCAGTGGACAGCCCAGGCCCCCAATCAGCCGCCGTTTGCTTACTTTACACATAAATTGGTAACACTGCGACGGAAGTGGAGGGAAAAATTTAACAAGAAAGTGGAAGAGGACTATACCCTACATTCAAATGCAAGTTTTATAAAAAAACCCTTGACTAAAGAGTCCCTTTTAATTAAGAAAAAGTAAAGAAAGGTTGTACAATATTTAATTATTTTAATTAATTAAAGTCAAGTTTCTATAATTTTTATATAAATACTATTACTTGTTAAAAAATCAGTCAAATTTGTAGATAGAAAATTTAATTTTAAATTTACCTTTAAAAATATATACAATTAAATGGAGCATTTTTTAATGGGCTAAAAACATTATAAAAAGCTTTAAAATATTTTATGTAATATAAAAATCAATTCATTATAACCCTTAAGCAAAACTTGATCTATATTTCATATTTTTATTTGATTTAAATCCCAAAAATATTTCCAAGTTAAAATACTTTAGAAAAGTGAACATACCCCCTTTACAATATTCCCAATTCTTTCCAATTTCATTCTGTTTACTTCCTTGACTTTTTATGGATTTCAATACGTTTTTCCTGTTACCCTCCCCCACCCCAAACAGTTGTAGAAGGAAATTTATGAGGCATGTTTAAGAAATTAAATCTGCAGCAGCTGCCAGTTTCTTAAACTGATTAACAGTTGGCAAAATTTTTGTTTAATTACTGCGGCAGAAAAATATATGTATATGCACACACACAAACCATCCACTTCGGCAGTCAGATAAATTTCCATTTAGTTCCAGTGATTCATGCAAAGATTTCCACTTTGGCATAAGGCAGATTTTTCAACCAATTTGCAAATTGTTTTCTAAGCACACAAACAGACACAGGGAAGCAAAAAAATAGAGATGGAGATAGAAAAGTGTCAGCAGAATAAATGCTGACAATAAATAAAAATGGAAAATGATTGAAACATGTGTCCGGAGTCCGGACATTTTCGATTTTTTTTTTGATATGCCATGCACGTTCTATGTGCCAGCCTCCTGCGTCTCCTGCTCCATCTGCCTGACACTGTTTCCTGTACTTTTGGCGTGTGTCAATAGCCAGGATGTGTAAACAAATAAGAAAACAATCAGAGGCGACATTTTCTAACCTAACGTGAGTGCGCACAAAAGTATGCTATAAAAATATGATGAGTCTGCCAAAGAGAGGCGAACGCGAGTCAAGGATAAAGGAGCAGGAGTACAACAGTATCCTGTGGAATAATATCATTGCACATAAAAATTGTTGCTAAAGAAGTGTTCACATTGTACTAAAATGAGGTTAAAGACTGGGGGGAGAATAGCAAATGTTTATTTTACGGCCTTTTGTCTTACATATTTAATAATAAAAAAGTCCTACAAATAAAATAATTCCGATTAGATTTATATTTATTCGTAGAATATATAAATGTGTTGAAGACAAGATTACTATAAATTTATTTTTTATCTAAAGACCAAGAATTTATCAGGAAAACTTCCTTAATTAACATTTAAAAATTTAAGCCATAAGATAATTCTTAAGAAATTCGTTTATGGTAAAAAAAAACTCAGAATTCTTAAATTTATATATGAGATTGCTTTTTATCCGTTTCTTTTTCTGCAAAAAAAAACCCTAAAACCATTAGAACAGGAAATATCACAAATTTAATGTAAAACTCCACTCAATATAACATTTTAAAAAATCAACTTTTAGGCAGAAAATCTTCAGAATTTTTCAATTAATACAATTTAACTCCATTGATTGATTTTCCATTACAATAACTGGATGTATAGGTAACGCTTCCATGTGCGCCCAGTGGCCAAGTTAACCCCTCGATTTCCTATCAATATCAATAAGCCATATCGATGTCATTGAATGACAAGCCCAACTAATACCATATTGATTGCCTTGACCAACCCCAGAGGCAGGGAACTGCAGCCACAAAGGCATTTGCACCACATAACTCGGCATCAGGCGGCACATCCTGGGCACATCCTGTTGAAGTATAAAAGGGTTTATGGCGTGTTTGCAAAAAGAACACATAAACCAATAATAAAAAAATATATATATAAATAAAAATAATAATAGCGCAGTGAAAGGAGAGAAACAAAATCCCAAACAAACATTAATTTGTAACGCACGTTTGACCAATTTCGGTTTTACAATTTTGACCAACAAAAATGTACCCCAAGTGACCGCATAACGAGCGCAAATCAATTTGCCACGTTGATAAGCAACCCTCCGACGATGATAACCCTTTTTTTTTTTGGTAACCCTTTGCCCCGTGGGCCCCTTTGCTGTCATAGCCGGGGATTTATAGATATTAAATTAGACAGGATTTTAACACGCGCACGTAACTTTGACATACATCAACCCGACTTAACTTTCAAGAAAAAATATAAAAAAATATATATATGGAAGGTGGTCGAAAAAACAATCTCAAACAATGCAAATTGTATGCCAAATGTTGAGATTTGTTTTGCTGACCGAACCAGAGTATAAAAGAAGTCGTATATATGTATATATAGATGTATATATATAATACACACACATGTGTGTGTGTCCCAGCTGCGCCTCCTGTCTTCGTCTCTCTCCTGCGGTTGCCCCAATTTCATTCCCGAATCGCATTATAATCATAATAATAATAATAACAGTAAGCAAAGATGACAGCAAATTTCAAATAGGTGTGAAATGAAAACTCTGTTGTGTATAGGAGATTGGTCAGCAGTTGGTCTCGCACTCGGAGGGGGTGGGAGGATTTGGGGCTAAAGTTGCTACAAAGTCACAGATGTTATGTGGCCAATGGGAAATTCAAATTTGGAAAAGGATTATTGACCAAATATTGGCTGCATTTCCTGGGGGGAATGGCTTGGATTTTTGTTTGGATTGGTCAAGTCTCGAAATTGAGACTTCTGGGGTGTGGTTGTGTCTCGAATGCGTTATTGTTTAAGGTTTAATTTAATCACAAATTTTAACTACCTTATATATAGGGATATAATTAAGATACTGCTATAATATTTAGACGACCTTTGGCATTTTTTTTAATATATTTTAATGATGTTTTATATTAAACCTATCCTACAATTTCCACAGTACAGTTTTTCTTATTTTCCAACTTCTTAATAATATTATCTCAACGTTTGTTGAATTCCCCCAACACTTCTGAAAATGTTTGCTCTCTAAGATTGCCTTTTTGGAAAAATTACAATGCCCAGTAGCCATTGTCCACCTTGAAACATGTAACAATGAAATCATAAAGATTTGAGCTGCCTCAAAAGTAAACTCTTTCCTCAACATACAGTTTAATGAACTATGAGTGCGATCCCCAACTCTCCCGCCCGTCCATAAACCCCAATCCCTGACATTAGCCATGGCTATTTACTTTTCAGTTCGCTTCGGACCAACTCCGATTTTTTAGGGCCCACATGTGAAAGAAAATAAAAATCTCACAAATTATTTATTAATTACCTCGACACACAACCTCGCTTGATTCGAGTTGCTCAAAGGTTGTGGACTGAGAGTTAAAGTCAAAAGTAGTATTTTCAATTCTCTGCTTATCGCTATTGTAAATTGTAATTTCTTCTTCTCCCCAGCCTCTTTCTGGGTTTCTATCTTCTCTTCTCTTTTTTTTTGGCACAATAAAACAATAAATCAATCACAGTTAGGACTGTGTGTTGTGTTTTTTGTTATCTTTAACCAAGTTTTTAGTGTCTTGCTAGATTTTTTTGTGGGGCTCGAATTTTAAGAGGCCTTGTAATGACACTGGAGAAAATTTTATAGAATTATGAATATTAATTTGCTTTAATATTAATTAAAAATAAGCAATAAACACTTAAAATTATATTATGTCAAGGTTTGTAAATGTTTATTAGCAGCTTTGGTTAGTTCTATATCACATAAAATTATTTTAATAAGTAATTTATATTTATTTAAAATAAATACTGAAATTCTTCTAAATATTCATAGTACTTTCAATAATTGTAAGTGTAAATTTTTTCCTCAATTTACTTTTGAGATCTGTTAAGTGCGATAAAGGAAAATTCCATGACATGTTTTCTGCCATGCATAAATTTATATTGAATTGTCTAGATCAAAGCTAAAGATGCGGGCTGCTTAGAAAACGTATAAATAGTGGAAAATGGAGGGAAAAGGTGGGACTTTCTTTAAATTTTTAGCAGTTAACATTTTTATGGAAGCAGCAAAGTCAATTAAATAGGCAACACAGTCGAAAATCAACAAGCTGTGGTGGAAAATTACCTTTTTTTTATTGAGAAACTCACTCAAGCGTTGAGTTTCCATTATCTCACTCACACTCACAATGAAGCACTCATTCAACAATGGCGGCTTCGTCGGTTAACGGTCTGCCTGCTCTCTCGCTCTTGTGGGTGTGGCTATAGTCGATGGTTCCATTTACCATATCGTTCCTATGGCCGCTTACCGCTGCGACTGAGTAAATTAAAATTTTGTGTAGTTTATTATTAAATGAAGCGCATTTTTGTATTTGTATGTGGACCGACTGAATGTCCGTCCGTCTGTCTGCCTGCTTGTATGCGAGTGTGTGTATGTGTGGGCATTGTGAGCAACAGCGGCATTTTTATATAGATAAACATAAAATAAATCGTGGGCCGTCGGTGGGTTAAAAGTCCCCACTTGGACACAAACCCGCAGACATAAGGCACATAATAATATTAAAATGTTAATTAGCGTATTAATTCAGTTCGGCGTTGAAAGAACAGAAAGGAGATTTTAAAATGTATTTTTTGGGATATAAATTTCAAACATTTGAATAAGTTGTTATCTTAAAAATACAATTGACTAGTGATGTTAAATCTGTTAAAAAAAGATAATATTTTATTAAAACTAAAATTATTAAAACAATTGTAATATCACATTTATTATTTATTACAAAAAAAAACATATTTACAACTTGACATGTAAGCCCCAAAATTTCCCTTAAACCTTATTTATTAACAAAACCCCTCTCAACTAACAGCTTTTAAAATTTAATAACCAATTTATACTACCCACATTTCAATTTTCCTTTAGCATTTATTACTCTCATTTATTGCCAGCACAATTTTTAATTATTTAAATGAATAAAAGCCAAACGAAAAAAAAGGCAGCAGTGCCCGCTCTCAATATTTATAGCTTTTTAAACAAATAAACAGAGTTCGCAGTTCGCTGGCAAAAAGGCCACCCACAAAATCCCAGGGAAAAGCAGGAGAAACTCACGGAAAACCCATGAAAATGCACTCACAGAGGGAGAGGGCTAGAGAGAGAAAGAGAGACAGCCAGTGTCGGGATCAGTGGCGTTTCAGTCCCAGGCTCCAATCCGAATCCGAAATAGTTGATTTTAATGATGTACATAATAAAATTCCCATTCGTTTTGTGCCAATGCCACTGTTCCCTGTCTGCATTCCGCTTGTTCTCACTGCCTGCGGAACACTCGCGGTGGCTAGAGAGTGAGAGAGCGATGCCCTGATTTACTCACCAGAGAGTGCGAGCAGGTTGGTCGCCCATGCGGCCATCTCGCTTGCACTCGCGCGGCCAGCGATGCTGCGAGGGGTTGAAACGATTGAAACGATGCCCAGATTGTGCGACTGAGTCAATTTCGAAATCATTCGCCCGCTTGGCCAGTCAGTCGAAATTTTCTCGTAGGCCTAAACACACGCGGGTCTTCTAGCCGACTTTTCCGGCGCTTTTCCAAAAAGGGAAATACCAAAACGAGAATCTGATCGGTGGATTTCAAGTGTGGTTTTCCGAAAGAAAACGAAACAGAAACGAACTGAACGTGTAACGTTATCGGAAATCGTTTTCGATAAGTGTTTGTGAAAAACGAACTTCAGATCTTGTGATCTTTGCTCTATTTTAAAACTATTTTGATCGGTTATAATTAACTCAAAAATAAAAAAGAAAACAAAAGTGATTTTGGAAAGTTTGTTATCTTTAACTTTCAAGACTTAAAAGTGCCCATGTTAAAATCATAAAGAACTATAGGATTCAATATGGAAAAATAGCAATGAATTAAGGATCCAGAACTGAAAAATTAAGCTCAAGCTTCAAAGGATAATTCTTAAACTGGAAACTCTGAAAAGAAATTACAAACTCTTCAAAAAATACATTAGAATATTTGAAGAAACATTCTTATATTGTAAATAAGACAGTCTACAGCTTGGAACTACTTAAAAAATGTATAAAGCTAGTTAAAAACTCTGAAGTTTTTCGAAAATTATAAAATATTTCGGAATATAAAACAAAATATTGAAAACGTTTAAGAAAATATACAATAATCTGGGATTTAAATACAAAAATTACCTAAAGGATTCAACAAATGATCAACTAAAACTACAAAACTGCAATCTATTTAAGGCTTATCTTGCCTTATAAGCTGCACTGGAAAATCAAAAGGATTTAAGCTTGAATTCAGATATATAGAGATTATTCCCTAACCAATCCCAAGCTGGGTAGTCCATTCCTGAACCTAACGCCGGCGGGTGGCAGCAGCAGCAATCCCTCGCCCTCGCCCACATCCACGCCTCCAGCGGCCTCATTGGACGCCAAGGTGGCGGCCAAGCAGCTGGCCCAGAGCTTTCAGCTGTCCGCCAACTCGGCCTTTAACTTGGCCCTGCCGCCGAGCTTCTACAGGCAGCTACCGCAGCAGTTACCGCAGCTTCAGCAGCAGATCCAGCTTCCGCCACAGCTACCGGAGTGCCTGGATTATAATAACCACGACACGCCCGAGATGGATCTAATCAATCCTTATATGAGGCATCACAGCTTCGCGGCTGCCGCCCAGGGAAGTCCTCCGTCGGCGGCGCAGCGTCACCATCATTTGGCGGCGGCCATGAGCAACGGTTTCGCCGATGTCCATGCCCATGCGATGGCGGCGGCGGATTACCAACAGCAGCTAGCCGACTATCACAGTGCTGCCGCCGCTGCGGCCGTGTATGCCAATAATAATAATAATAACAACAATAACAATAATAATAATAGTAGTAACAACAATAATAGCAGTCCACTGATGCTGCTAAAGGCGGCACATGGCAAAGACACGGATTCACCATCCACCACGCCACCGCCACTTGCCTCCTCCCGTCTCCATTCCGACTCCTCGCCATCGCCGCGCTACGAGCACAACTCCAGCCCCGGTGTGGACAGTGCCAAGTCGTATGCCCTCAGCCAAAGGAGCAGCGGTGGCGAAGATCCGGGCCAGAACAGCGAGTCTGCCAGTCCGCCTCCTCAGGCAGCGGGTGACTTTAGTCCCGAGAATCTCAGCAGTCAGCGGGCCAAGTTCCAGCATCACCATCATGGCGTCAATCCGCTGGCCCATCACAGTGGGAATCCCGGACACCATCACCTCCACCTCAGCAATAACAACAACAACAACAACAGCAGCAACAGCAGCATGGATCACAAGCTGCCACTGAGCTTCCTGGGCCCCCCGCTGGCCGCTCTCCACTCGATGACCACGGAAATGAAGGGCGGTCAAGGGGGTGTCGGCGGTGTGGGTGGTTCAGGTAATGGCTTGTCCTACGGCCACAGTCCCAACTCGCATCTGATCAGCGATCGGGGCTCGGGGGGCAGCTCCTCGTCTTCATCGACCACGGCCACCACCACAAATAGCCAGGGAGCGGCCAATCCGCATGGCATCGATACGATCCTGTCCAAACCGCCGCCAGTGACGTCGGCGGGTTTAAGTGCTTTAACGGGAGGTAAGTGATTATGTTTGTTAAGATTTAATTGTATTTATTTATAAATATTTGAGTCCTTTAAATATTAGTTTAAAGGTTAAATTTATTGAATTTGAATTAAAATAACAAATAATTGATCAAACGTTTCCATTTCTTAACTCTATGAGAAAATATCACCAAATAAGTTTAAGAATATGGAAAACTATTGACAAATATAGCATTGTATTTGTGTACTGACATTTATGATTCATTTTAAAATTTTTTTGATACTTTTTACTCGTTAAAACCAATTATATATTTTATTTTTATAGTTTTCGAAGTTGCGTAGAGAAATTCATATAAGAAATATTTATAACAATCAAAATATTTTAGGACCAAAAAATGCTTTAATCGACTTAAAAAATACCATTAATAAATAAAAAATAAATAAAACGAATTAATTTAAAAACTTTTTATAGACGGAGTCACTTTTAGGATCAAAAACGAAATTTTTTTTTATATCTCTCAACTAAAATACCTTTGTTTAAAAACATTTAAAATTACGTATTCAAAATAATAAATTTATAAATGATGTAATCATTTAAAATAATTTGTCTAAGGATCCCTTATCTCCAAACAAAAGCAATCAGCTGCCAACCCAGAAAACCTCTTACAATTAACTCCCATAAAACCCAATTCAATTCACCAAATCGTTATGCAACATTAAAATGTATATATATTAAATACAAATCAATAGATAGCAGACAAACAAACGCGAAATATTTTAAATGCTTCAAAAACTCGTTTCGCAAACCAAACACAACACACAAAAAAAAGGAAATAAAAGAAAGAAAATGTGTGTGTTTTGTTTACGAATCCGGTTTGGCATGATTCCATATGATTCAATAAAGGCAAATTCAATTCCGATGCCCCATCAGACTCCCCCTCCCGCTGCTGGGTCATTATGTGCTCCAGCTGCTCCCCCGAAAAACCCTTTTACCTAATCAGGCCAATTTCAGATATTGGGCACAGTCCAAAAATGGTTATAATATCCAATTGCAAAATTACCACAAAACGTAATGAGATACGCGTTTTAACGTTAAATGTTGCAGCAATTAGTTGTCAAATTGTTTGTAATTAAATCAAAATGACACACGAAAAACGTGGGCAATCCACAACGGACTCGGCGTGTATTTGTAACTAAAATGATTTTGTTTTTTTTTTTTGTATCTCCGGATTTTTCGACAGTTAAATGTGGACCAATTGTGAGGCATGACAAGGGAGAGGCCGAGGGGCGGCCAACGACAGGGTGCTGACAATTTGCCATAACATTTTTAATTATTTTTAACGAGGGCGTTTATGTGATTTGATTCGTCAATACTTTTTTTCTGTTTTTGTTTGTTTGCTTTTTGGTCACCAAAAATGTTTCTCATTCTTTTTATGAAAAATTATTTAATGGCTTTTAATTAATTCGAACAGAAATCCGCATTGTATGTGTGAGTTCAGCATGAGTGGGCACAAAATTTGGCCAGCTGAGAACAAATTGAGCGAAAATCTCATGAAAGGGAAACGCAAACGTTATTCAAAGGATTAGTTAATGGCTTGATAGTGATTATATAACCGATCATGAAGTGGAGCAATTTGTGCTGACAATAACAATTTATAGAGTCTTTTGAGAGTTCGAGCTCTTTTGAGAATATTTTTTGTTGGGTTTATTTTATAATTTCTTACATGATTTTAAAGAATAAAAAAGGCTTATAAATCATTTAAAACATAGTTATGTTTTATTTAGTAAACATCTTATACATTATTAACATGTTGTTTCCAAACTTTTGACTTCTGTAACTTTTTCTTATTAATTTTCAGACTGATTATTTTTTGACTTATATTTATTCTTTACAGCTGGCATTCCCCGCTTCTCCATTGCCGCCGCTGCCGCGGGCATGGCCCAGTATCTGTCACAGAGCCAAGGGGCGCCCCTGAAGACCCATGCTGGCCACATTGTGGATCGCACGCACCTGTACTGGCCGGGATTGCAGGGATTGGTGGCCAATCCGATTGCGTGGCGTGAGCGACTTTCCAATACAAGTAAGTAGCAGGGGAAATTTAATACATACACAGAGAAAAATTTAGACATTTAGACATAGAAAATAATACAAATTATTCTCCAAAGAAATATAAATTGAGAATTTATATTTAAAGATTTTACTGCAGTTCACTATATTTAATATTAAAATGAAAGGATTAAATGGAAAGAAGATTTGCTTATACATAATAACAAAATTAGCTAAAATACTAATTTTGTTTAATTAGTTTTAAATGTTTAACAATTAAAGTTAATATTTTTATTGTCAATACCAGAATTTTCTAAACATGTCAATGATTTTTAAATTTTTTTTTACTATAAGTAAAGGATAAAAGAGTATAAGTTTGAAAGAGAGAATTAAGGAATTTTCACAAAGGGAATGAATGTTTGGCCAGGTTTTATTCCCTTTCCTCTCTATTTAAGAATTTTGGTACCTTTTTTGATAACTTGTATTTTTTGTTTTAGTATTTTTACTACCTTTGAGTAACAGACTTCTGATATTTATTTAGTTTTCCTCAAAATATTTCTCTTCTCAATAAATATTTCATTCAATCTATGTTCTTTAAACCTATGCTCCTTATGTTAATATTCCGTCCAAACTTAAATTGTAAAAAAAGAAATGGTAATCCTCACTTGACCAACGTTAATTTGCAATTGATTAAAGATCGATCGGAAATCGATGCAATCAGAAAGCGTTGAATCGAGCGCGTAATTTGGTTACGATTGTCAGCCGTCGCCGTGCCACGCCTCGTTGCGATTCGGACTTCCTGCTCAATGGGAGGGGATTTGGAATGGGTATTGAACTGCGATCGGGAACCGTTAACAAAGCGCAGCGAATGCCCAACTAATGATCACGGGCCTGATCTCAAGTGATTACCAATATGGCTTACAACGGGGGCAGGCTGCAGCCAGGCAGGCAGTATGTCCATTGTCCGACTCATTAATAAGTGTTGAGGAATCACTTTAACACGATCAGAGAGGGTCTGCTGCTCTCGCAGAATGACTCCACACAAAAGTGGATAATGATGGCACCGCAGCATCACATATGAAAAATTAATTTACTACTGGACCAGACCCCCGATTTCTGATTTCTGATCTGGTTACTTCATTATTACATCTATTTATAGGCGAGAGAGCGCGCTAAGCTCATTAAGTAATGTGCCACCAGTTCGGAACTCGTTTTCCTCTTTTTCTTATTTATTTATTTGTTTAAAGGGGGAGCAGTGAGCAGCGAGTCCACACGATCGTCATCATTATCGCTTTCTGGTTCGCATTGGCAATTGATTTGATTTAGTGCTGTGGGCTACTGCTGCTGTTTGCCTTTTAATTGCGGCCATGACGCGGCAGAAAGGTCGTCGTCGTCGTGTTTTGGCCTGAAACTCGGAAATCGTTCATAATTTTCTCGCACAGAGCACACAGAGAGACTGGAAGAGATTCAACGAGATCCATGGCACAGAGTCCGTGTTTATGTTTATCTTGTGTTCGATTTGATTTCTGAAGTGTGTCGTTAGGTGGTTGTGGAATTTTCACGCTTGTGGTAGCTCCGTGGCCAACATAAAGCAAATATTGATTTAATTGATTTGCTAAACAGAGCAGCCATCAGGTTGGATGGATACTTTAATTTACCTTTGGAAAAATGAGGAGGCAGAAAGTGAGGGAGTTCGGAAAGTAACACACACACATTTACTGGGCTTTTTAGTTATATCTAAATCCTTAAAGCTTTTCTCTCCTTTATCCTTCTGTTAAATCGTAAACGTGTCTTTGCTCCACATAAAAATCAATACCTTTATGTATTTGAGTTTCCCCACTGAGACTATAAGAAGCCATAAAAATAAAATAGAATTTGAAAAACATGTTTCAATTGTCATGTTGCTACCGGCTCATTGTTTCCACATCATTTCTGTTTTGGTTAACTTTGTGCCACGTAAAACATTCTCGCCTTTCCCTATTTACATAAACATCTATTCCTCGTCGTATATATACATTCATATATATATATATTTTTATTTATTTGTGTATATATACATATTTATGGCTACAAAGATGCGACAGCTGTTGGGTCCAGACGGAAAGAAGTTTTGTTAGCCGTTAGCCGAAAGCGAAACGTTAAGGCAGACTGCCTGCACATATACAAAGATATATATATATATATTTTTTTTTTTGTGTATATATAATGTATATAGGAAGATAAGGGCAGACACAGACGCTGTGAGAATATGTTGCCACATTATTATCTGGCAAAAGACGACGACGAGGACGACAGGGTGGTTTGCTTTTGCTTTATTTTATTCCGCTTTTTTTTTTGGTCCTGCTCCTTTTTCTATCCCGAAATGGAGCAACATATAGGTCTCTCTGGGTGTGTGTGTGTGCGTGTGTTTATGTGCTTGTAGGCTGTCATGTTAACAAGGAAAAAGAAAGCTTTTCCAGCTTGTGCGCACAACCTACACACGCACACCTCCTGCTTCACATATATATTTTTATATTTAAATATTGTATTTGTTTGCCTGCCCTCGAAAGTGTGCTATGATTTTATTTTGCCCTTCTCTTTTCGCTTTTTTTTTGTCAACACATTTTATTTGTTATTAATAATGCAATTGCATTTGATTAGCTTTTTGCGGCATTATTTACTCTTTGATTAAGCTGCGGAATTTTTCATTTAATTTGGTTGCAATTGCACGGCTTATTTCCCACCTGTTTATTGTTATCGTTGCATTTATTTTGATTGTTTATTATCAATATTTGCCAGGCAATTCATTAATGTTAATTTATGGGCTTTCAATTTATGCAAGTTCATTGCGCAATTCTCATATTCATAATGATTGAAATGGATTAAGTTGGCTTACAACACGCTGGAAATGGTTAGTTTTGGCATGATGAGGCTTATCAGTGATTATGAATAAAAGGGTAGGTTAGTTATCGTTGTGGAAAATATATATCGATTATTTATTAAATGGGTCGAGATAGGGAATTACATTAATATTAGTCATGGGGTTTTAATATATTTTTAAATATTTATTAAGTAGTTTTATTTGCAATTAATTATGACAAATCTCGATATATATTTTATCAAAACTTTAATTATATATTACCAAATTTTTCTTGGTATACTCCAACATTTATTTATATATTCCTGCCACAATTTGTTATTAAAACAGGACTATCTTTCGCTCGCCTTTACTACTCCTGGCTTCCCTTTTATTCATTAAAAACAAAATTAAAATAAAGCGAGGCAACCGCATTCTGCTAATGAAATAATTAACTTAAACATAAAAAGTAAATACAGGGGACATCAGAGATAGAGAGAGAGAGATGATAAGCTATAAAGCCTGATAGAGCAGGATGGCAACAGCAACCGCAGTCGGCGTTTGACACAATTCATTAAGCTTAATGAAGACAGCAGAAAGGGACGGCACGAGCCTGCTGTCTAGCTGTTGCGTTTAATTAAAATTCAAGTGGCATTTTCTGTGTCATCCCCTCTGGAATTTCCCCTTGAAGCCGGTGAAACTTGTGCTTTAAGCATATAATCGGGCATAAAACAGGCCATAAAACATTGCACAAGGCTTCGGGGCAGACGGAGACGGCAACAGTGGCACTTAATGAGCCAGCAGACCACCTGTATTTCGCATATACATATATCCCTTACCTGAGGTGTATAAAAAGGTGCAGATTATCCGCCCCACAACTTGTACGTGTGTCTGTGTTGGAGTGTGGAATTTTACTGCTCAGCAACCAGATTGGCATTAACATTTTACAAGATTGTTATATCAACGTGAGAAGCGAAGGGAAATGATTAAGGTCTGGCTGCCACAAGGAGCCTCCTTTTCCACATTGATTTATTACAAGGACAAACATTTTAATTGGCTGGTAATTTCGCTGGTTTATTGTAGAATTTTATAGGGAACTAAATTTATTTATCTTAAGGCAAAGTTTGCTTATTAAAATTAAAAATAAGCTAGACTTTATTTCTAAAAATAATTGTATCGAATTTGATCTACGTTTATCTGTCAAAATTGTTTTTTAATTCTTAAGAGTTAGAATTTGAACTTGATTTCAAAGTTTTTTAAAAAATGTGAAATATGTAGTTAAGTATCTAGGACATTATTATTTCATTAGCGTCTCAACACAAGTCCCCTTGAAATTCCTTCCGATCCTTATATACTTTCTTTAACTGATCTCTTTTTTTCTCAACATTTGCTGTTAACGATTTTCTCCGCTTTGAGCCAGAAGATACACCCTCCCTCATCATGTTATAAACGCCTTCCTTAATTTTCTTGCCATAACGCCCGATAATAAATGACATTTTAATATTTTCAATAAGGGAAACATTTACACAAAACAGCACACGCCCACCTTGACTTCAGTTGCCACCCCAGAACAAAAAAAAATATTAATGCCGATAAAAATATTGGGTTTAGACAGGGAATCAATGCGGAAAAAAGAGGATAAGTGCAGCAAGCCGAAGTTTAAATGCACTCTCCCTGCATTTAAAAAAAAAAAATTTATAATATAGAAACATAAAGCCAAAAAATTAAGCTTGAAGGCAACTATTCATTACTTTATATAAGAAGTTAAATGCTAAAGCAAGGTCTTAGAGGTCCAAATTATTAAAAAACCTGAAGTATCAGGAATTTCCAAAACAATTTTATGCTCATGAAATTTGTCCTTCTTTTTTATCAGAAGAGTAAATTAATTATATTAATCCTTCTTCTTTATTGACTTCATTCTAGTCAAAACTAGTTATAACCAAAATTAAACTCAAACTAAAGTTAGGGTATAAAAAAAGCAAAATACTCATAGAATTCGACAGGAAAAAGTGCAAATGCAGCGATGCCAACAGGGTGACTTATGCGATTATAGACAACTGCCGCTGGCTGACTCAACCCAGCGGAAAAGCGGGGCGTTCAGCAGATAAAAAGGGCGGCAGAAGGAGGCCACATAGCCCGCTGCCATTTCCCATTTCCATTTCATTGCAGCATTGCTTTTGAGGGCCGTGACATGAGCAAATAAACGCTTCATATTTGTCGGTTATTTATGAGGGTCCTTGCAGGACGCAGCTGCCAACCGCCGAGCGCTGAGCTGAGCGGGCAAGCAGCGCTCGCTGTGCCGAAAGAGAATAAAAAAATTATCACTGCTACAATTTTTCTTGCAAGGGATTACGCTTGTTACAATGTGAATGTTGGTTGGAGAGGAGAAGGGGGTCGGGGACCCCCCACAGCCAAAAGGGAGCTACCCTCGGAACATCCTATTTCCCCTTTATTGACAAGACTTGTTAAGCTCCAGAATTGTCTGCGAAAAGCTAAAAAAAAAGAAAGAGAAATATAGAAAAAAAAAACCAAACAAAACAAAAGGCAATGTATATATTTAATGTCACACACATTTTTATTTGAAACGGGCTTTTTGTTTTCATAATTCGACGAACAGAACCATCAAACAGGGACAGAGTATCAGCTGAGAGGGAAATGGAAAAGCTGTGTTTGGAAAATAATAAAATTCGGATAAGGCAGATGCAAGATGGTTTATATTTTTATGTTAGGTTTTAGGGATTTTGGGAATTTAATAATAAATACATTAATAATCTATTTTAATCTCAATTTGCCAATCTCAAAGCTTATTTGATTTATTTATATTAGAACTTATTGGTTGCCTATATTAGTAATTAAGTCTGTAGTTTGTTGTAGTTTCACAAATGTTTTCTTAAATTTTCCTCATTTAAATTTTCTTAATTTAAATTTTAATTAAAAATATTTTATTTCAAATTTTCCTTATTTAAATCCATTAAAATAAATATTATTATTATATTTATATAATTTCATAACTCCTTTGCTCAGAGTTATTTATATAATTTCATGACTCCTCTTAACATTACTCTTAACTTCCATGACTGTACCTTACAACTTTAAAATATTCTTAAATTACAAAACCCTTTTCCCATCCCTTTTCCTACCCTTCCATGCCATTTTTTATAGTGCTGGGTTTTTGGGAAAAAATAAAAAAATAACCTTATCTATATGAAAGCTGTTAGAAATAACAATTTAAATTAATAATTCTGAGCAAATGGCACCAAAGTATCATAAAGGGACACAAAGTTTCAGACCCAGAGTTTGCACACACACCAAACCATTCCACTCCACACACACACACCCAGTCCCCTCTCTCCTTTTTTTGAGGACAACGGCTGTCTGTGGCTTTACCTTTTTACCAGGACTCATTTCCCTTCCGTTTTGGGATCGCTGCGTCGTGCATATTTAGTTAAATCATTTCACATAATTAGGGATCATTTAATAATGGGGTGACATTAATTGAAAGCACACACAGAGAACCCACCACCCACCACCGCCCACCAGCAGCCACCTCCCCCTTACTCTGCCCATTCCCACGGCTACCGTTTAATTTTATGACCACCCTCCTCCTCCTCCACCTCCTCCTCCTGCTTCGCCCCTGTCCACTTGACTGACTTTACGAGCCAAACGGGGCACGTAGCTCCCCCTGCCGACGCCCCTGAATAATACCCCTCTGGAGGAGTGGGCGTGGTCTGTTTTTGGCCCACTTGCCTCGCTTTTATTGGCCTCTGGCTGCCACCGTCGACGGGGTCGTCATCGCTTTGGCTAATTGATTTTAATGAAGGCTCCCGACGACGACAACGACGACGACCCTCGACGGAAAAGTTTTTGGTCCTCGTCCTGCTTGTCGTCCTACCATAAATTGCTGCGGTCAATTTCGGTTTGTTAATTGGGCAAACGTGTGCACAGGGATTTTTTCTTCTGCAGAAAATATATATTTTGTATCCAATTAATTAGTGTGCAATTATTATTCGCCAGAAGAATAATATAAGCAAGGAGAAAATGGTATAAAATTTATAGGAAACCAAGAATGAGGAATCCAAGAATTACTAAATTTATTTATAAAAGGGTTGTTATTTGATATTATTGCAATACCAGAACAGCTGCAAATTCATAAATATTAATACACATTTCAGATATAATTTCAGATATAATTTGAAGTATTATTTGAAGCATCATTTAATTTTAGTTAACAACCCCTAAACACCTTTTCCACTGTGTCTCCCTTTTGTGTCCCCAAAAAACTTTCTTCTTCTCAAATTAGCAGCTGTCGCCTCGTAAACAATTAATAAATGTCAGGAAAACTTTTGTGCCGCAACAAGGAAACCGATTTGCAACCACCCTTAGGATGCGCCAACAACTTTGTCCACATCTTTACGATGCGACATTATTTAACAATTCATAATTACAATTTTTTTGAAGGAGGGGAAGGCAGGGTGTAAAATTATACACATTTTGGAGAAATGCTTGTAAACAAGGTACTCAAAGTGTTTCAATTGCGGAAATATGAAAAGTTTTATGGATATTGCAAGTGGAAGGTAAACTGAATAAGAAATTAAACGAGTTTTTAAAGGGAGAAATTTAATTGAGTCTTTTATATAACATAAATTATTTTCTTAGTAAGATTTTAATGTACCTAAAACTATAAACTTGCTGATTTTTAATGATTTTCTGAATTAGAATTTATATTAAACCATTAAAATATTGATTGAATATTTATTTATCTCAATTTCAGTGTCCGCAAATCTCTCTCAATCTCACCAGCATCATCCTTCAAACGACAAGGATGGCAAGAAGAAACACACCCGCCCAACATTCAGTGGTCAGCAGATCTTCGCCCTGGAGAAGACATTCGAGCAAACCAAATATCTGGCCGGACCAGAGCGTGCCAAGCTCGCTTATGCCTTAGGAATGTCCGAGTCGCAGGTTAAGGTAAGCAAAAGATACATCACATCTCTTGAATCATTAAACTTGAGACTCCAACAGAGAGAGACTCCATTCTAAACCTTGGCAAATGCAAATTAAAAACTCATAAAAATGGCGGGTTGATTGCCTCAACCCGAACCCAAACAAGACTTAAGAAAAAAAAAGAGAAGAGAAACTGACTCCCAAAAAAAGGTAGACAGGAGTAAAGACAAACTCCGCTTATTTTGCCCCTGACTTTTCTCACAAATTTGCATTTTTATTGAAAGGCAAATCTCGTGGGTTTCCAGCCTTACCCCGAAATACAAAATGGCGCAAATGGGTCTCGATGGTGCCCATTCCCCACGGCCAGGACCTCGTCCCAAAGGCTTAGTGCAATGTGTCGCTCTCGAAACACCGTTTTAAAGTTCCCTTTTTTATTTTGGGTTCGTCGCCCCCATCTACGAAAAAAACGAGGGAAATGTTATCAACAAATAAATCCTTTGTGTCGTCAAATTTGTTGTCATCAACTTTTGTTGTAATCCGACCCGGGGAAACGCACGTGTCACGGTTTTCGTCCGTGGTCTCCGTCGCGTGTGTCGTTCGGGATTTTGTATCTTCCACCGCGCATCCGTATCTGTATCTATAGCTGTATCTGTATCTGAGCGATGGTCTCTTTCACGCTGGTCGCGTAATTTTGAATTAGTTGTAAGCCGGTTAAGTTAATTGGGTTGCGGTTAGTTTTTAAATGGTTGCAAAACGTTTAAGAATGAGTTGGGGAACTCGAGAATATTTGAATATTAAACTACACATATTTTAAAATTTTTGATTAATTAACTATACAGAAAATTTTACTGAAATATATTTTTCTAAAGGGTTATTTAAATTCCTTTATTTTAAAAGTATGCAATATATGGAACCACTTTAAATTTTAGTCTTAAATATGCAAACTAAAACCCCGTAATTACTCTTACTTCTTCGAATTCACTTGACTATCATTGACCGTGCTTTCCCAATCAGATTTTCTGATTAGAAGGACATGATTGCCTCATTTGGGCGACATTTCCCCCTGATTTCCCATTTTCCCATCCAAAAGGAAAATCCTTTTCTCGCCACACAACTGGGCGCAGTTCCAGGAGTGAAAAAGAAATCACGTTTATGATGAGGAAAAATGATTAATTGCCAAAGAATGAGGCACAGGGCAGAGAGAGAGTGAGAAAAAGAGAGAGAGAGAAACATAGACACAGAAAGAGACAGCAAGAGGGACAGGAATAGAGATAGATAGATGAACATTCAGGATTGATGGCTTGAGCTGCAGCTAAATATGCGTCATTTTGTGCTAAGGACTAAACAGGGGGCAACGGAGAATGCGCTGATGACGAGTACAAATGGACAGAGAGATGGATGGAAACTGCAGGATTTCGGGTTGAATTTCGGCTCTCAATTTTCCCCATTCCCCCTTTTTCCCCCATTTCCCCCCTCGCTTTCTCTTCGCGCTGTCTCAACTCGCCTCGTCTCGTCGCCCTGATAGACATGCCAAATGACTGCATGACTTTTGGGTGAGTGTAAATTAAATTCTGGACCCGGGATGGCACGAAATGCACAAGAGGACATGGTAGATCCATGATGGCCAGCCATCCTGCCAGCTTCATACATATTCAATTAGTGTGCGTGCATGTGTGGGTGTGTGTTTGTGTGTGTGTTGGCCAGAAACAGAGTCTGAACCAGAGCCAGAGTGGGATGAAAAACAGCCATGACGATGATAGTATGCAAATTGACAAACAAAAAGGCACAAGCCGGACAACAGCCGCCCCCCAAAAGCCAAGTCAAATTATGACAGACAGACAAAATGCAAAGTGCCCAAGGGCACTGAGAAAAAATCTGTAACTTTTGAGATTTTAAATAGATTCTAAAAAGTATAAAATAGAAAAAGTACAATTTTAGAGTCAAACGTTTAAATACTTTAGAATCCTGATTTAAGTGTTCCGTATTTATATTTAAATCACTTAATTGAATTATGGTGTCAAATGATTAAATGCTTAACAAAATGCTAAACAATATTTGAGGTAATCCTGATTTTAATTTTCTTGTTTATATTTAAAACCTTTATTTAGAAACATATTTAAAAGTAATCCAAAGATGTTTGGAATTTAAATAGAATATATTTTATATTAAAATGTTTTTATTTCCTTATCCTTCCCTTTGTGTTTTATTTCAAATATTTTGTTAATTAAATTCCTAAAATTGCTAATTTAAAAATATTTTTCTAAATATATTTTAAGATGAGAAAAAATATATTTTAAGATAAGGAAAATATAACATATATACACAAAGAAAATGTTATAATGTTGACCTTACATTTAATGATATATAAAAATTATATTTTAAGACAAGAAATACTTTAAATGATAAATAAATACTTTGGTAAATATATTTTTTAAAGTATTTTTTTTTTATTTAAAGTATTTCTTATCTTAAAAAATATATATTTCTTATTTAAATAAATTTCTCTTATCTTATAATATGAGCTCAAACCGTAACCTTTTCTTTGTTTATAATTTAAAATTATTGTTTCTTGGTTATATAAATTCTATGACCTGTTTTTTTAAATCTTCAATTCAATAAGATAATTTCTTGCAGTGCCTGCATATGGACGTGGGTGGTTGGCCAAATGATCTTGACAAGAATAATTGCGCTGTTATCATAATTAAAACCGTTTTTGGACACAGCCAGAGGGGAGGGGGGAGGTTGAGCGTAAGCGAACTCCTTTCGTCCTTCGTTTTAGCAATCATTTAATGCAAATGGTCGCCATTTTGTACGCTCTTATGAGAGGAGCTCCAATCCGATGCTGCTCCCCCCGAGCTCTCCCCTCCGCCGCCCAGTGAATTATAGCGTCTGTGGCCATTATTAATGACATACCATGTGTGTGTGTGTGGGTGTGTGGGTGTAAGCATAGTTAGGAAGAGGTCCACTTCGGGTAATAAAATTATTGCATGCTTTGTTGTTATAGCTTTTTCGTGATTTTTGCCCGCTCTCAGCTCTTGTTTTGCATAAATGTAATGGCATTTTGGGATCCGGTCTCCCTGATTGTTCAGTCAATGTATGTAAACACTTTGGGATTAGGATTGTTTTGCAAATAGTACAAGGTAGGTGGGTTTGGAGTAATGACCAAGGCTGGGAATAGGGACAGGAAGAGGAGAGAGCTGCCGTTATGTGTAATTGGCTCAAAGCAAAAGATAATTTGGGGAATTAATTAAATGGTTAGGATGAGCCAACAGTTCTGGAAATTTTAATGGAATGAAATTAAGGAAGTATGAATTGAAATATATGTATATATATTACTTTTCTGAAGTATTTTTGTCTTTTAAAAATATTTTTTAGTTAGAAATTTGATCAATAACATATTTCTTTAACTATGAATTTATTAAATTATTTTTGTAAGTTTTTGATTTAACTATTAAACTATTATTGAATTATTTATTGGCCAACTTAGGCCTTAAACCATAAAATAAAACCAGGCACTAAATAAAAAAATGTCTCAAACAAGTAAAAAATGTATTGAGAGAATTAAAAACAATTTATAAATCGATTTAATTCTTCCTGAAATCAAATTTTTTATGAGTTAAAGTTTATAAGAAGCTTTTAGCATAAATATTTCCAAATATATTCCAAAAATCAAGATTCTATTCAGCATTTCTAGGAAGCCATCAAAATTCAGTCTGCCATAAATGAATATTAACAGAAATCTGGCTAAGTGATATCGGTCGTAGATGGCAACAATATTTTATTATGGCTAAAATGGCTCTTTACGATCTGTTACTCTTGATGAGACAAAGAGCAGGCCGCATAATTAGCACCAGAATAATGAAAGCTTATGGAACCGAACTCGAGAGGCGAGTGTCAGAAGTGACAGTTTTGGCAATGACAATGGCCGACGAGAAGTGACAGGCCGACAGTGGGTACAAGTTCATAAAAACCTATGACAGAAATTTGAAATAATCTCTAATTGATTTTCCTTCGGCGAAGCAGCAAGAATTCCATTGTGGCCAACTAATGGATTTGATTGTGTGTTAATGAATGGGGGTTACGTTTGGAATTTACATATGAGAAGACGATTTCTAGGGTTGCCCCCAACAATTAGTCAAATATTCCAGAGTGAAAAACCCAAACCGGCAACAGAAATCAAATACATTTTTATGGCACAGACCCGAACCGTGAGTTGGCTTCAAGTTTATGGCTACAAAAATACAAAATCAAATAAATCACAAACTCACATAAATACGGAAAGCGAGCCCATATAAGGAGCGAGGGCGAGCCGGCCATACGAATTCGAAAATTTACGAGCCAGAACTACAAAGCACACACACACTCAGATACTCAGATACTCAAATAAATAAATAAAAAATTCTTTGGACCAATAGGAGCAAATAAAAATTGTTAAAAAAGAAACAGGAGAGAGACAGGAAAAAGGTGAACGAGGTAGGAGCCAACTTGTCAGGGTCGGAATGTTACCAAAAAGGCATTGGCCAGCGATGTGTGTTTGTGTGTGCATTGGCCATGTTGTAAATTTTCATGACTTTTAAGTATCCTCCCCGCACAGGACGCGCGTAAACAAATAAATTTCCAATTTGCCCAAAGAGTCATATATTTCGATCCGGAGGGTTTTTGGTTTTGACATACCCGCTGCTGTCCCTGTTCCTACGAAATTTACATAACACTTTTTATCCTTATCTGGGGATGCCCACCTGACGGATGATGGCCCAGGAAACAAAAGGCACACGGACCTTTGCCGACTCCAAAACTCCTCTCCCGCTGTGGTGCCAAAAACGAATATGTTTTATAACATTTTCCCTTTGGCGAAGGAGGTGCTGCCCCGATCCTGCTGCCGCCATAAATAAATCCCAATACGAATTGGAAGCGTAACGTAACGTGACCAAGTCAAATTGATTGCCACAATATTTGATTGACTTTGACATGTTGGCTGTCATAAATTTTGTGTCTGTTCCCTTGACCATCTCCTGAATCCCCCAGAATTTTGGCTATCTGTACTTATCTGTACCTGCCAAAGGCGGCTTCTAAGTTCTTTAGCTATTGCTCTTTGTCGTTTTTTTGCGGTTATAAATATATGTGGCAAGCATTTGTAAAAATTTCAGTCAGGGTTTATATAGTTTATAATACCCAAGGTATAGATTATATTCAGTAATATAAATAATTATAACTTCTAGAGAAAATATGAAATTAAATTTAAGGAATTTAAATAAAGAATAAAGTAAATAAATTTATAAATAAAATTGTAAATGAGAATTGTAAAGTAACCTTTCGAAAGAGGAATATTAAGGTAGAAGTTTATCAGACCTTCTTTAGTTCAATTTAAAATAATATTTTTATTTAAACAGCTTCTGCTATTCCCTAAAATATTAGCTTTATAAACATATAAATGTTTTAAAAACTTCATAAAAAGATAGTTATTTTTCAACCTGAGTAGTTCCTAAAGAATCTCCCAGTATTTAAACCCGATTGTAATCCTTAACAACTTCAATATTTTTTCCCTAAAAACCATTGGCAATCTGTTGTCAGTGAATCTCACTCAACCAACGGCAGCATCAACTATGCTTTAGTGGGTGCTAGATGACGCACTCACCATTCGCAATATGATGACGACAAACTGGAAGGAGGCGGGGGTGGAAAAGCCAAGAGAAAAGCCAAAGGAAAATGCTACGGAGCCAGCCACTTGCCCCAACTTCCTCAATTTTCCGTTTTTGCCCATGGCTCAGTGGCAAATCCCGTAACAACATGGACACAGATGTTACCAAAAAATAATGACCATGAAAAGCAGCCTTAATGATGCTGGCTAATGTTGTTGTTGGCTGTCTGTTGTTTTTCCAACAAAAGGGCCAAGACACAGCAGCACACTGTCTGCTTTCCACTGCGGCTTGTAACACACGGAAAATATTAATTGTATTTTTATTTCGCATAATGTTGCAAATAATAATTACACAAATGTGCAAATGAAGTTGTAAATTATCCTGTATCTGGTTTAATTGCACCTTTGGGCGGTTGTTACTCGGCGTTGATTTCGTTAAGGATACGAGTTCGGGTGGGGGGAAAATGTTTAACAAAAATGGTTATGACCATGGTCTGGGATAGGTAATTATGTTGATCTCTTGCTAGGGCATAATGGAAATTAACTGAATGGTCCATGAACTCTTAAGGAAAACAGCTTATGATGTTACGTATTTTATTATAAATATATATTTAACATTGAAATTATTTCTTTAGCATTGAGAAAGATCTTATTCAAATTTTAAATCAAATGCTTCCATTTAAACTGAAAAATCCCTGGATCCGAACAAGAACTCCAACACTAAGTGCCCATTTATAGGCTTTGTTAATGATTCTAACTGCAAACAGCTACCAAAAATCTGCTCCATCATCAGGCAAATGTAGAAATTATGCCGATTTAGGCAGCACACGCTTCCCGAGGAACGAGGAACAAGCTGCAAAACGTGCCTGGGACTTGGGTGGGTTGGTGAATCCCCATTTAAAACAGCCAGAAGTTGGTTGAGGAAGGGAGGGTGGGAAATGAGGCGGGTTTTTGGCCAACATATGTTGCCACAGAGCGAGGAAAACGAGGCCGGGCAAAATGAAGCGCAGCCAAAGACGTTAGTCATGGTTTTGTGCATAGTTTTTGCCGCTGAAACAGTTGCCGCTGCTCCTGATGCCGGGCAACATTTCGCCATTTGGCTGCCCAGGGCTTAATATTGTCTTAATTGAGGGTTAACCGGCGTTGATGATGCGACTTATGGGTCCACATGCCCACGCCCACGCCCTCGATCTCTCTTCCTCTTGGCCACTTAATGACTTTGACAATGTGACTCGCCTAATTACACATGCAGGAAGCTTTCGAGTTAAAACTTGAGTTTCAGCTAGGGATGGCCTTAGGATATCGATATTTTAAAACTGAAATCGACTTGCATATGGGTTTTAAAGGGAAATACTATTTTCTTTATATACTATATCAAATTTGCATTATTTAATGCATTTAGATTTATCCGATAATTATTCGATAATTATCGAAAATAAATGTATTAAGATTTTCGTGAATGTCTCCAAGCTGTAAACGATTTTAAGATATTTAAAAATATAGGAAATCCGTAATTGGTTCGATAAAAAACTTATCGATATACATTTGTATTAAGACTCTCTTTTCTATTTTATTTACCTCTTATTTATAATTATTTAATTTTTACTGTATTAAATCGGACTATCGATTTATCCACTACCTTTGTTCATCCCTATTTACTAAATTGCTAGAAAATCCACTAAATTGAAATTTCTCCATTTCGTTTTGCAGGTCTGGTTCCAGAATCGTCGCACCAAATGGCGCAAGCGGCATGCGGCGGAAATGGCCACCGCGAAGAGGAAACAGGACGACATGGGTGGCGATAACGATGGCGATTGCAGCGAGACCATGGACAGCGATAACGAAAGCATCGACTTGGGGGAGTCCCCCGCCCAGAGCAAGAGATGTCGCAGCAATAGCTCCGGCTCCTCGCAGCAGCAGCAGCAGCAGCAGGATAATTATCGCCATTAAAACGAATTTACAAACTACGGACGAAACTCGCAATGAAATGGAATGGAATACACTTAAAATAAATTTCAAAGCGCCAGCTAATTAGCTAGAGAACCCAGCAGCCAAAAGCAGCAGCAGCAACAGCAGCTAGACACAATTGCAGCTAAATTATTCGGGTTTGAGTTTTAAGGTTTTGCCACTTTACCGTCTTCTGAAGACTTCATTTTTCCCCTCTGTCTCTCTCTCTCT
>VNJR01007662.1:0-14077 GCA_008042585.1 Drosophila punjabiensis
AACTCGTTTCCCACGCCCGTCGCAGACGCATCTTTTTCAGAACGAGCTGTTTAATTTGCAGGTTGGCTTTGAACTTTTTTATTTGCACATTCTTCCGTTGTAGTGTTGAGATCCTGGCTGCTGCGACGAGTACCTCTTCCAGGGCGGCGGTAGAAAAGTCGATGTCCGCTTCGAGTGGGTTAGCTCAATGTGGCAACTTACATACTTTCTGTATGTTATTTTGTTGATGCGTAGCTGTCTTTAGCTCGTCGCATGCGACTCTTTAGATTCTTGTCGACCAAACCGCCTCTGTAGCTTGCCGTATGGTTTCCTTCGCAGTGTCAACATTTTTTGTATGGAGGTCTTCTTTGTTAGCAGGTCAGTGAACGGAATTGTTGAATTCTCCGCAGATTACGCAGACTGAGCGAAGTGCGCATTGTGTCCATACTTCTGGCATTTATGCATGAACCGTTACGTTTAAGGGCTTCTAGTATCTCAGAGGGTGCGACGTCAGGTTCAATTCCTTTTTGTACTTCTTGTAGTCCTTTGCTGCTTTTAAGTTGGTAGGTGTAAAAGTTCTTTTTTGTTTCCTACAGTTATTTAGACACAGCTCTGAAGTGTTATTCATATTTGGTTTAAGCTTTGGTTTCATGGATGTTCCCTTTAATAATCAGAACACCATAAAAATTTTCATCAACGACTAGTGCAACAATCTTGTTTACCTGTGCTTGAGCTTTTTTCCCTGACAAAAATAGGTAGCGTCCTTGGATTCTTTTAAGTCTCCTGATCTGGCTCAGCTTGGGTTTCTCTCCTTCTGCTAAAAGGAAAAATTTGTTGGTGTTATTGGAACTCCTGGTTTGTTCTTTGCTTCGGTTGATAGGTTGATCTTTGGGTTGTTACCAATCGTGTTTTGCGGATTAATCTTACATTTAAACTACCGGTCTGTATAGCCGGGACTTATTGAAGATTACGGTTTTTGTTGGCGTTGCCGATTTTGCTTTAGTTGTTTAAGTTACCATTATATTTCCATTATTTTGTTAAGCTGTTCTCAAGCACTCCGTTCTTAGTAGTCAATTCTTATAGAAATATCAGTGCAATATACTTACTTAGTATTGTATGCAGCGTACTTAAATGCCTATATATGGGGTGTTGGTATGTTGTTAACTTAGATGTTGAGATTATATAGTGTTTCTTTTATATTATTTTTGTACTCTTGCAGAGTATTATAATTTTAGTCAGAAGCTTGCAACGCAGTGAAGGAGGCATTTCCGACCTTATAAAGTATATATATTTTTAATCAGCATCAACAGCCGATTCTATCTAGTCTGTCCGTCTGTTCGACGGATTATACGCAAACTAGTAACTCAGTTTTAAAGCTATCTGAATAAAACTTTGCCGATATTCCTCTATATACACTTACATCTATACAAGTCGAAACGAGCCGGATCGGTCAATTATATCATATAGCAGCCATTTGAACGAACCAAATATTTGTAGATAAAAATTATAACTTCCCTATTTTTCGATTTATATTTATCTACTCTGGGATATAAGCATTTTATATTATTTCAGAATTTCTGATTTAATTTTATGAAAATCGGACGACTCTATCCATAGCTGTCATATGAAAGATCGGTAATTGTGGAGGAAAATGTAAAACTGTAAATGTAAAATATGTAAAATTGTAAAAATAATTTGAATATGAAAGTATTTTATATTATTTTAGATATGGATAAATTATGATTGATCTAATGATAGTCTGCAAGGGTATATAAACTTCGGCGTGCTGAAGTTAGCTTCATTTCTTGTTTCTTTTACAATAAATATTTTTCTTATTTTTATACATAGGGTATTATAATTTTAGTCAGAGATTTGCAACGCAGTGAAGGAGGCATTTCCGACCCTATAAAGTATATATATTCTTGATCAGCATCAACAGCCAGGTCGATCTAGCCATATGCGTCTGTCTGGTTTTACGCAAACTATTCCCTCAGTTTCAAAGCTAAATGAAACTTTACAGATATTCCTCTATATACACTCACTTTTATATAAGTCGGAAGGGGCCGAATCGGACAACTATGTCATATTGCTGCCATAGGAACCATCGGGAAATTAATAGAAAAAATTTTAAATTCGGCGTTTTTTTTGTACTCTGATGTATGGGTATTTTGTTCTGTCAGAATTTAGTTTATCTGATTTAGGTGCCATATGGACGATTGGGAAATTAATAGAAAAAATGATAATTTCGTCGTTTTTTAAATTATCTTCATGTACTCTGAGATATGGGAGAGAGATTTTTGAAAATTCAGGAATTTATAATTTTATTTTTATGAAAATCGGAAGAGGAAAATGCAAAACAGTTATTGTAAAGCTTATATAATATATTTATGGAAAACGACATTTCTTTGTTATTTTTCCATATATGAATAAATTGTTTATGATTTAATTACAATCTGCAAGGGTATGCAAACTTCAGCGTGCCGATGTTAGCTTCCTATTTTCTTGACCAAATTTTAAAATTGCGTGCTTAACGTTTTTTGGAGTGTATCAATTTATTGCTCAAGTCGAGCCGCTGTCAGCTGTTTGCAACAAAAAATAGTTTTGTGTTTATATATGTATGTATAACTATATATATATGTACACAAATTTGGTTTGTCGTGGAATTCAGTTTTATATGTTGTATTTTTGTACGTGCATGTACATATGTGGCTACTTGTGGATATTAATATTCTGTTGTTATCCGTATCCACTTTATCTGCGGTCGATGATCACATATATTAGATTGCAATGGAATATTTATATATATGTACATGCATTGGGTTTGCCATGAAAATTAATTTTAATTAATTTTATGAATTAATTTTTTTTGTTGCCGTTCGTGTGCAATTTATTTGTGATAGATGATTACATTCATGATCACACATGATTGCAGTTGAAGAATTTGTATATATGGATATAAACACGCATTGAATTTGCCATGGAAAACTTTATATATATTATTAAACTTTTATGTATTTTTAGTTTTAATGTTGAACTTTATCATATAGCTGCCATACAAACAATCCGGAAATTTGTTGAAAAAGATTTATAGCTTTACTATTTTTTAACATATCTTAATCAACTCTCGGTTGTAAGCTCTATATATTATTCTAGATTTTCTGATTTAATTTTATAAAAATCGGACTACTATATCATATAGCTGCCCTAGGAACGGTCGGGAAATTTGAAGAAAAAAAGTTATAACTTTTTCAGTTTTCAACATAACGTCTTCTTCTTTTAGATAAAGCATTCTATATTATTTCAGAATTTCGTTGTAAATATTATTAAAATCGGACGACTATATCATATAGCTGTCGTACAAACTATCGGTAAATGTGAAGGTAAATTACATTTTACTTTACATGTAAAAATGTAAAACTGTAAAAATAAAATTGAATTGAAAGTAATTCATTTTAAAATAGATAGGGTTAGATTATAAATAATGCAATTGAAATTTTCAAGGGTATACAAACTTCAGCGTGCCGAAGTTATTTTGTCACTTATTTTATTATTTTCTCAAAAAGTGGAATAACTCCCCAAAATTTCAATAAAAATCGTTGTTGTGGTTTTCCATACAAATTTTTGGGGATTTGTGTTTTTTCTTTTCATTTTTTTTTTTTTTTGGGAGTTATTTCGCAGCGCCTAAATGATCACATACATTATGCACTTTATTGACGTTAAATGACTGAAATATTTTATAGGATTTTTGTTATTCTTTGTTTCATATTTTGTTATTTATTTTTTTTTTATGGTAGAAAGGTAAAAGTGGTGTGGCCGCCCTCGCCGCCTCCAATTAGAGCTGAGCTCCGTTTTGATCCACACCCACGTTTCACAGTTGTTAGCGCCTTCCTCAGTACCAGCCCGTGTCATTTAGGTAATATACGATGGCAGCTACTGTCTGCCTTCCAACTCCCCCAACTTCTCCGAAGTGTCGGGCAAATTGTTTGTTGACTGCCGGGCAGTGGCACAGCAGATGCTCTGGTGTCTCCTGCTCGCTTGGCTCCTTACAGCTTCTAGATTGTGGATTGTAGGGTAGACCCATCTTACAGACTTGCGTGCCTATTATCCAGTGGCCAGTGATAGTTGCCGTTACCCTCCTGATGTCCTTTTTGCTCTTGAAGATCAGTTCTGCGGTTCGTATCCTATTAAATTCTGGCCAGCATATTTTCGATCTTCTGTGCTCTGTCTTCGTCGACCATTCCTTGCTGGCTATTAGTTTGAAATGGTCATGAATTTCCGTCTGGACCGAGTTTATTGATATCTTGATATCTGTTGTTATTTAGTTTTCTTCTGACCCTTTTCTGGCCAGTTCGTTGGCTTTCTCGTTTCCGGCGATATCATTATGTCTGGGTACCCAGGCTATTTGTTCCCTTTTGTCTTCTGCGAGTCTGTTTAGTGCCCCTTTGTATTCGGCCACTAGTTTCGATGTAGTCCGTGCTTTTGCGAGGGATTTGATTGCCGCTTGGCTATCTGAGTATATCCTAACCTTGGTGTTCCGGAGGTCTTGAGCTAGCGAAAGTTTACCAGCTTTCAGTATCGCGAGAACCTCTGCCTGGAAAACTGTCGCTGGCTCTGGGAGGTGGAAATATTCTTCTACTTTCCAGGTCTCGGCGAAGATTCCGGCCTTTACCTTGCATCTCATCTTTGAGCCGTTGGAGTAGAGTGATACTTCATCCGGTTCGATTACCCTCACTCTCTTCCAGTCTTCCCTTGTAGTGAAGTATGCTAAAATATCAAATGCACACTGTACTCAGTGCTTGCATTAATATTATTAGACACACATTGTAGCACTTGGACACAATGTGCATAAACAAATCATAGACCCAAGCAGTTCTGAAGTGCCGGTCATATGATCGTGGTTGAGTGTGCTGGGGCTGGATAGTGCTTAATCGACACCTTAGACATGCTCAACACAACTCACTATGTGAACTTTCTACTTCCTCTCTGCCAGATTGGCTCTAAGCCGTTCTCTTTATATAGGTTAACACACAACTAATTCGCAACCTAAGTTGGCTAAGTTGCAAGTAAATGTGCAAGGGCAACTTCCCAGCTTCGGTCAATAGCATGTCAATGGTATTAATATGCCAATTTCTGTAAACATACTTTAGTTCCAATTTATCTGCAAATAAATGCGGATTTTTTATGAATTTTTTATGAAAATAAACGATGATTGCTTTGGTAACTGGATGGTCGAAAAAGAATTATAGCTTTACTATTTTTTAACATAGCTTAATCAACTCTCGGTTGTAAGCTCTATATATTATTCTAGGTTTTTTGATTTAATTTTATAAAAATCGGACTACTATATCATATAGCTGCCCTAGGAACGGTCGGAAAATTTTAAGAAAAAAAATTATAACTTTTTCAGTTTTCAACATAACGTCTTCTTCTTCTTCTTCTTTTGATAATAGCATTCTATATTATTTCAGAATTTTGTTGTAAATTTCATTAAAATCGGACGACTATATCATATAGCTGTCATACAAACTATCGGTAAATGTGAAGGTAAATTACATTTTACTTTACATGTAAAAATGTAAAACTGTAAAAATAAAATTGAATTGAAAGTAATTCATTTTAAAATAGATAGGGTTAGATTATAAATAATGCAATTGAAATCTGCAAGGGTATACAAACTTCGGCGTGCCGAAGTTAGCTTTCTTTCTTCTTATTTTATAATTTTCTCAAAAAGTGGAATAACTCCCCAAAATTTCAATAAAAATCGTTGTTGTGGTTTTTTATTTATTTTTTTTGGGGAGTTATTTCGCAGCGCCTAAATGATCACATACATTATGCACTTTATTGACGTTAAATGACTGAAATATTTTATATTATTTTTGTTATTCTTTGTTTCATATTTTGTTATTTATTTTTTTCTTTATTTTTTTCTTTATTTTTTTCTTTATTTATTTATTTTTTTTTTTTTTATGGTAGAAAGGTAAAAGTGGTGTGGCCGCCCTCGCCGCCTCCAATTAGAGCTGAGCTCCGTTTTGATCCACACCCACGTTTCACAGTTGTTAGCGCCTTCCTCAGTACCAGCCCGTGTCATTTAGGTAATATACGATGGCAGCTACTGTCTGCCTTCCAACTCCCCCAACTTCTCCGAAGTGTCGGGCAAATTGTTTGTTGACTGCCGGGCAGTGGCACAGCAGATGCTCTGGTGTCTCCTGCTCGCTTGGCTCCTTACAGCTTCTAGATTGTGGATTGTAGGGTAGACCCATCTTACAGGCTTGCGTGCCTATTATCCAGTGGCCAGTGATAGTTGCCGTTACCCTCCTGATGTCCTTTTTGCTCTTGAAGATCAGTTCTGCGGTTCGTATCCTATTAAATTCTGGCCAGCATATTTTCGATCTTCTGTGCTCTGTCTTCGTCGACCATTCCTTGCTGGCTATTAGTTTGAAATGGTCATGAATTTCCGTCTGGACCGAGTTTATTGATATCTTGATATCTGTTGTTATTTATTTGTTGTTATTTCTTCTGACCCTTTTCTGGCCAGTTCGTTGGTTTTCTCGTTTCCGGCGATATCATTATGTCTGGGTACCCAGGCTATTTGTTCCCTTTTGTCTTCTGCGAGTCTGTTTAGTGCCCCTTTGTATTCGGCCACTAGTTTCGATGTAGTCCGTGCTTTTGCGAGGGATTTGATTGCCGCTTGGCTATCTGAGTATATCCTAACCTTGGTGTTCCGGAGGTCTTGAGCTAGCGAAAGTTTACCAGCTTTCAGTATCGCGAGAACCTCTGCCTGGAAAACTGTCGCTGGCTCTGGGAGGTGGAAATATTCTTCTACTTTCCAGGTCTCGGCGAAGATTCCGGCCTTTACCTTGCATCTCATCTTTGAGCCGTTGGAGTAGAGTGATACTTCATCCGGTTCGGTTACCCTCACTCTCTTCCAGTCTTCCCTTGTAGTGAAGTATGCTAAAATATCAAATGCACACTGTACTCAGTGCTTGCATTAATATTATTAGACACACATTGTGGCACTTGGACACAATGTGCATAAACAAATCATAGACCCAAGCAGTTCTGAAGTGCCGGTCATATGATCGTGGTTGAGTGTGCTGGGGCTGGATAGTGCTTAATCGACACTTTAGACATGCGCAACACAACTCACCATGTGAGCTTTCTAATTCCTCTCTGCCAGATCGGCTCTTAGCCGGTCTCTTTATATAGGTTAACACACAACTAATTCGCAACCTAAGTTGGCTAAGTTGCAAGTAAATGTGCAAGGGCAACTTCCCAGCTTCGGTCAATAGCATGTCAATGGTATTAATATGCCAATTTCTGTAAACATAATTTAGTTCCAATTTATCTGCAAATAAATGCGGATTTTTTATACATTTTTTGTGAAAATAAACGATGATTGCTTTGGTAACTGGATGGTTCTTGGGTAACAATATCGGAAGCCTTCCATTAATTCGCAGTAACCCATTGAAGCCGAGCATTGGCCTCAGCGAAACCTACTTGCTTTTCTGTGGAAACGGATTGCCCTGGCTAAAAATTCCATACTCCTTGGCTAAGTGAACCTGTTGGATTCTACCAGCAGAAGTATGGTTCCCAAGTTTATCTCCTTAACCGAAAGAAGGTTTTTAGAGGCACAGATCTGGCACCGCAAAGGGAAATGAACTGATGAAGGTAACCAAAAGATTTATGGAACTTGCAACAAGCTTTCTATACAAAATTGAGGGCTGTTAGCTCAAAGGGAATGCTCCATCAATTCTCTTAAAGTATCAGATTTAAATTTATCGGAACGTGAAGCCAAGTCATATCTTTCGTCGTCTTCTACATTTTCGCGATCCTGTTTGATACGAATACGTTGAACTCCCTCGGAGGTTGCCGAATCCACACCAACACAATAGACGAGTCAGACCAGCAATTAACGGCGAATCTGAATTCTGTGCTTTCCTTGACACTAACGATAAGCTCAATCAATAAGAGCGCTTCTGATAGTTCTAGTCTTGGAATTGTTAAGGCCTTCAAGACAATTACTCTTGACTTGGCACAGAGACAAATAGACTTTCGAATCTCCATTGTTCTCCGATCGCAATTTTTAAGTTATGTACGACTGAAAACTGAGAGATCATCTCCCCATGACTCTGGCAATGCGTCTTCTCAACCTACGTCAATTGCGGATTCCTTTTTAGCTTTCGAAATAAGACCGGATGTGACCGAATGTCGGCAATAGATGGCTAAACCTAGAGTTTTGTTAAATCGATATTAAACATCAACCAAACCGAATTAGAGACTCCGATTAAAGCTGCGATCACGTCGGGGTCACCAAAATGTTTGTGGGGAAGCCTTTTAGCTAATAAATAATAACAAAAACAAGAAAGGAATTTAACTTCGGCACGTCGAAATTTGTATACCCTTGAAGATTCCAATTCTATCAATTATAATCTATTCCCATTAATTACTTTCACATTCATGTTATTTTTATACCCTTGCAGGGTAGTATAATTTCAGTCAGAAGTTTGCAACGCAGTGAATGAATCATCTCCGACCCTATAAAGTATATATATTCTTGATCAGCAGCAAAAGCCGGGTCAATCTAGCCATGTCCGTCTGTTCATCTGTTCGTCTGTCCGTCCGTTTCTACGCAAACTAGTGCCTCAGTTTTAAAGATATCTAAATTAAACTTTGCAGATAGTCTTCTATATACTCTCACTCGTACATAAGTCGGAACGGGCCAAAGTCGGAAATGCAACCAATGATTTGAAAGCTTGGATCTAACATATATTCATATTTAACATGATCTTTCAATTAAAGTTTGACGACAGACTTAGCGAATTATAGATAAGAAAAGAAAAAGACGAAGAAAGCAACAGGCGCTGACGGGCTCTTCCAATCAGGAAGCCAGGCTGAAATCGGCCTTCACGTTATTGAACGCACCTTCAATGTGTGTGTTTCTTCTCAAGTTGACCTACAACTTTGTGTAGTGCTAACTCCCAGGATTCCTTCTTAACTTAGTGTACTGCTTTTTTGTATGCTTTTTGTGCTTTCATACTCCTGCGCTCTCCTCCCGAAATCCCCCGTTTCTTGGTCGTCCATTATGGGAAATGCTTCTTAGAGATTTTTTATTCGAGAAAAAGATGTATATTTTACCTGATCTACAACTTTAATCGATCGTGAAATCCATATAGTTTAATTTACTCTTTCCAACATTTCGGCCGGTATCTCACGAATTAGTGTTTCAATGTTGTCTTGCAATGCGTCAATTGAAGCGTGCTTTTCTGTATAGGCATGATCTAGGCGGCCAATTGACCTGTCCCGAGCGTAAAATAATATGTTCATCGAGCCCATTTCTCATTAAGTCCTTTGTTATGCGTGCTGGTGCCAAGTGGCACCGGGTTTTTGAAACCAAATGCAATGCAAGTTAAGGTCTTGCATTTTGAACAAAAAATAAAATAAAAGCCAAAAAACTGTCTTCATGCGACGAAGATAAAATAAGAGAGCTTTCGTGCATACAAGGACTAAAAATAAGTTTCGATTTAGGCATGCTGCAAGAATATGTCTGATTTAAATAAGTGGAGTTTTAGTAAATTGTTTGAAAAAACTGCGCAAATAGATCGGTTATTGCCTAGTAAATATTTACCGTAGTATTTTTAAATGAAAGCGAGGATCTAAAGCACATCCGTAACCATTCGTTCCGTAACCATATTTAAGAACTGTTTAGGGTCGTGTGAGAACACAGCCGTGCAACGAATCAAATAGTTTTTATATCAACTGTGGGTTCAGCACTATGAATTTTGACCGATATGTTAAATATGCGGAAAGAGCAGTTCGAGAACCGATGCGTCTAAATTTGCTTACAGCCTAGGCTTTATGAATTTGATGCAACTCAACTACTTAGTAAACCAAGAAGGCTTGTTCGAGATTGATTAATAGTATAGCGGTACACAATCAATAATAATAAATTCATGGCAGTGTAAATAATGTTTATGGCATCTGCGATGCCAGGGCACATGTTTAGATCGGACCAATTAAATTCATATATAAAATTATTCAGCCTCTCAGAGCCCGTCTTGCGAAAATATAGGTCATTTTTTGGTATGATAGACTTTGGTTGATAGAGTCTGTACATTAGTCCAAATGTTGAGAGTCACATCAATATTAGGATGATAGGGATCTTCGGAAAATAACTAAACTAACTCTCGCCGGATCAGAGGCAAAACAGAGAGGGTTGACTTGGGACAGCGAAATGTCGAACAAGCCAGCAATAAAATAATTTTCTGTTGAAGTAAGAATTGTTTTTATGATATTAGCTCCAGGAATATTTAAATCACCTAGAAATAATGTCCGAAAGTCTATTGAAAACCAACTGGATAGCGAAAAAATGTTTTCAATAAATAGGAAGTTCTGGCAATGGAGAACTTTAGGAACATGTAAGAAAAGTGTAGCTATCATTGACTGATAGCTTCACACGAGTAAATGCCATATTGTTGAATTTACTACGTAAGCTTCTTGCATATTTTATTTTCAACTAGATTAAATTTTCAGTTCAGCAGTTCAGCGTATAAGTCGCAAGCTTAGGAATGACACGAGAGAATCTTAATAGCTTTCATTTAAAGCCATTTAAGTTTAATAGGTTTACACGGGACCATGTGTGAAAATTGTTAGGATATGTTTGTAAATCCGATTGGCAAGAAACGTGCCTGTATCGTCCGCATACATAAGTATTCTAGAGTAAGTCAGAACTTTGGGAAGGTCATTGATATATAGTGTAAACAATAACAGAACCAAATGGCTCCCCGGCGTGACACTAAAGGTAACCCTTAGAACATTAGACAAGCTTTTTTAAAAAGGACCTTTGGCGTCCTGCCAATTATCTGATTTAAAATGATCGCTTTGCTTTCTAATGACCTTAGTGCATTATAGTACATAAAAAAGCTAAGAAAAAATCAAGAAAGGAAGCTAACTTCGGCACGCCAAAGTTTGTATACCCTTGCAGATTCCAATTGTATCAACTATAATCTATCCCAATATAATATAGTTTACCTCCACATTTACCGATCGTTTGTATGGTAGCTATATGATATAGTCGTCTGATTCTTATGAAATTTACAAACAAATTCTGAAGTAATATAAGATGCTTGTATCTTAAATTTAAAGGAATTTTTATTGAAAACTTACAAAGTTATGATATTTTTCTAAAATATTTCCCGAGCGTTCGTATGACAGCTATATTTATATAAAATTAAATCTTAAAATCTGTTATAATATATAAAGCTCATAGCCGAGAGTTGATCAATATATGTTAAAAAACAGTGAAGTTATAATTATTTTTCAACAAATTTACGGATCGTTTGTATGGCAGCTATATGATATAGTTGATCAAAAATATATATACTTTATAGGGTCGGAAATGCCTATTTCACTGCGTTGCAAACTTCTGACTGAAATTATAAAACCCTGCAAGGGTGTAATAGATAGATATATCTGCACAAAAAAAGTATTTATGAATAAATCAGGTACCTTAAATAATGATTTTCGGGAACAGTTTTAAGTAAAAAAATAAACCACTTTGAATCCACTTAGAACCAAAAGGATAATATCGTGTGAATTCTTGTTGGATAGTCTATCTATTTCCGAGGTGATTTTAATATTTAAAGTTTTTAATATTCACCAATAACAATGATAAAAATTGAGTTATATTATAGAAATTAGTAATATTTATTATATTTGAGAAAAAAAATAAAAATCAACAATAATGATTATTTTAGATATTAATTACAAGAATTTCTTTCGCCAAGTTTTTACTGTGACCTATTAGGGGACATTCGAAGGATCATGCACACAAGCTGGGCAAAAAAAAATTGATGAATTTCTTGAAATAATTGTAAATTTTTATTTAAAGCAAAAATAAAAATCCAAAATATTATAATTATATAATATTATATTATAATTATTATTGCTTTACATAAAATTACTCAATTTTAATCATAATAAATAATCAGAAAATACAAATTAATATGTAATCATTATCACGTGAATTTTTAAATAAAACTTAAAATGATTACGGCCTTGTTATAAATAGTTAATCGTAATAATTTTTAACTGAGAGTTAAGTATGAATAAGAACATAAATGTAAATAAAATACATTAATTAAATAAAATCTTAAATTTTCTTATTGCAGCTATCAGAACTTGTAAACAGTTGTTCTGAAAACGGGCTTTTACCACTACAAATGGCACTTTCCGCCAAAAACGTTCAAATCGCTCAGATTCTTGTAAAAAATGGATTAGCAAACATAAACGCTGTTGATAAAGAGGTATAAAAAATGCATATCAACCATATTGCTATAAAAAAAAAAATTTTCACCAGGGATATACGCTTCTTATGGGTGCTTTAAGATCGGGTGATGCGTTTTCAGCTAATTTTCTATTGGATCAAAACTGTCTTCTAGACCTCTCATCCGGGTAAATATATATTCTTGTAGTATTATTTAATTATGTATTAATAATTATACCCTTGCGAGAAATTGTGGTATTACCAGAACCTTATTGTAACCATTCCCGGCTGTCTGTCTATTTCTGCTTTAAATTTTTAAATTTTTTTATTTTATTTTAGTTATCAAACTTTTATTCTTACGTATGTTGATTACATTACAAATGGTATATCGAAACGTTGATGCTCTTTTAAGCCAACGTTTCCGTTGTGTTCTCCCAAAAACCCACAAACAATAAACTTACAAATTGCTTAATTTCTTCTGCTTGTAATATAAAAAATTTGTATTTTTAGGTTTAAAATAATTAAAATCTTTTTTATTTTTATTATATATTTATAATTATCCAATTGAATTTTTATACATTTCTTATATAAAATTAAATATAATAAATATAAAATGTAAATATATGTATATATATATTTTTTGTGTCGCTAAGAAGTGTTGAAACTTTTTCGTTTACATCGATTCAGAATATGTATATCGATGCATAATTGAAATAGATCGATTAATCGATTATATACTCGGTTTTATTTACAGCTCTTATGTAAAAAATTTAATTTAGCCAGCTCTTTAAAAGGTCGAGTTGTCAAAATGGTCTTATAATTAGAATTTTTGGTTCATACATTTGTTAAAGGTGAAATGCGCAAAGGCTGATACAGTAAAGAAAACTAATATTTTTAGGTGCCAATGTTCTTGCGCAGCAAAAAAAACTTAAATGAATTTTTTTGTTGTCATTTATGAAATTTGTGTGCACTAGTAGATTATATACTTCCACATCAGAATTTCAAGAATATTTAGGCAAGGACTTAATGCATATTTATATTCTGTGACTTGTTACTTGAAAACTGGAGTATTTTGTCACAATAGTCATTACTACCGCACTTTACAACAGCGATGCTTCGCCGTTCTTCCGAAAGCTACACATGTACATAACTTAGCAAGTCATTCGCTGTACTATCAAATTTCTAATCCTGTGAATTTAGCATAACCTCCCTGCAGTACTACTACAAAACCAACAATAAGAGAAACCGTGGTTCTTAATCAGTGTTCTTTTTGTTCTTCTGAGAAGCGCGTGTATTTTTAATTCTTATAAAAATTACATGACCATCAAGTTAGCAGGGCAACTTTGGAAAATCAAAATTTTGATTATGCCATAATTTGCCGTTAATTATCCGTTAATTATTCGTGAAAGAAAAAAATTTGCCGTTCAATTTTTTGTCCTTTTTTTTGATGTCCTGCTAACTTGATATCAAGTTAACTTGATATCAAGTTAGCAGGACATCTCCTGAAGTCCTTGACTTTTCTAAAATCTTTTTTAGCCAGAATTTGCCGTTTAGTATCCCTTAATTATTCGTGAAAAAATAAAGTTGTTTGCTCAATTTTTTATATATTTTTTATTTTTTAAAAACGTAAAGTTGCCCTGCTAACTTGATATCAAGTTAGCAGGACATCTCCTGAAATCCTTGACTTTTCCAAAATCTTTTTTAGCCAGAATTTGCCGTTTATTATTCGTTAATTATTCGTGAAGAAAAAAAATTTGTTGCTCAATTTTTTATATTTATTTTTTATTTTGAAAAATGTGAAGTTGCCCAGTCAAGTATCAGGATAACTCCTGAAGT
>VNJR01007663.1:0-30272 GCA_008042585.1 Drosophila punjabiensis
CTTTGCAGATAGTCTTCTATATTCTTTCACTCGTATATAAGTTGGAACGAGCCGGATCGGACGACTATATCATATAGCTGCCACACAAACGATCGGTAAATGTGGAGAAAACTTACATCCCACTTTACATGTAAAAATGTATATTAGATAGGGATATAAGATGTAAGCTTTATGTTCACCACTAGTCCCTGCAACAAACATAACGTTTTAGGACTTCTTATATATTTATATAGAAATACATAAGATATATAGATGTAATAAACTTTCGGTAAAAAAATTTGGTAAAGTTAGCCACGATATATACTGCTTTTGCGCGAATAAACACTGCTCGTAACACTGATTGTATCTCCGTCAAATTTACTACCATCCTTGCGTTTTTTAGTCATAAACGTCTGGTAGTTTGACACAATCTTATCGATTCTTGGGCCACAGGATTTACTAGTCAATTCCTTTTCGCAGCGCGATACTATGTTGGTGAGCAGACCTCCGGATCTGTAAAACTTAATAAGGATTTTGCGCCTCAGCCACTTGCATATATGAAAATGGCTGCAGGGCTCGACCACATGATTCAGCTCGTAGAATTGTTCGTAAGTCTCTTTCATCTCGCGCATCTTAAGTTCTCCTATTTTGGGAATCTGAAAACTGGGTTGTCTGATAATTTGGTACGGATCGTACTCTTTTGAAAAGTTTGAGTAGCGCACAGAAGGCCAATCCAGCTGCAGAAGGGTGTTGTACAGGTGCTTGGGATGTCCCAGAATGCCATGAGCCACGTCGATCAAGCAGAGCTGGGGTCCGGGCACAATATATTCCAGTTCCATCTCAGCAATGCGAATGTCGGTGCCTCTGTACTTGCGCTTTCCTATCCACAGTATGGGCAGGTCCTCTGGGGGAACAAGCTTTAACTCCTGAACCAAAGGCGATTGCTGAAAACGATAGTTGACGTTTTTGTTGTTTCTGCCGTAGAGGAAACTGCGCTCCGTTGCTGAGAAAACGGGGTACTTGTCGTGGGCAGGCACGAAGTGCTCGGAGCGAAACAGGCGATTAATCTCCATTTCGATGACGAAGTATGCACGACGATACATGCATATCCAGACTATTTGGATGAGAACAGCCAGGAATTTCTCGTGAAAGTACTTGTCTCTGGTCGTGGCGGAGATTTTGGTGACTACGTTCAGATGATAGAACTTGGCCATGTTGTCTTTGTCTCCCAAGATCTCACAGTAGTTGCGGGCCACCAGCATGCGATACTGGGACAAGTAAACGGACAATGTGCACCTCATGTCGATGGTCTGCTCACTCTGAACCTGGCCCATCTGGCCCGAGGTTTCATCGCGACGAATCATCACAAACTCAACCATGCGCAGGAAGTACTGAAAATATATAATAAGGGAGTGAACCAGTTCATCCACCTGCGGCTCATGCATAAATTCTATGAACTTGTACGATAGAAACTGATCTGGCATCAAGTAGAGAACTAGATCACGTATGTCCGGTATGTCCACGGTGTCGGCAGCGAAGCTGGTTTTGGGACGCACAAACTCCTGCCGGAAGATAAGCTCCTCCTCCTGGTCGATGGTTCGCAAAAACTTGAATCCATTTGTAATTATATACCTCTCCCTAGCATTTTCTAGATCGTTGTGCGGCTCAAAGTGGAGGCATTCCTTTTCCGAATCCCATGACCATTTACCGCTATTGTACTTGGGCGTATAGTTATCCTTGTGGATGCGTTGCATTTTGAAAAGAATTGAAAATAAAGGTTAATATAGATTATAAAAGGTACAATAATAAAAAAAAGATTTTAAAAAATTTCCACTAGTTTGTGCTCTCGAAAATGGATATATGTATGGTTGTCGGGGCGGGACTTTGAGATATGGACTTTTAAAAAATCTGACAGGAATTTAGGAGCTAAGCTGGATTCAAAAATTTCAATTTATTGAATTGAAGTTGTGGTGTTTGTATTTGAAAATACTCGAGAGAGGGAGCGAGTATAAGGCGAGCAAGTAAACGCGAGGAGAATGTGTGAAAGTCAACGAGTCACTTCAAAAGGACCAAGCAGTTAACGATCAATCAAATTAATCGAGAGCAGAAGGATGAGAAAGCGAGGGCGAGCAATTTTCAATAGAACTAGAATGGAACTTAGCTGGAAAGTGCAAAAATATTCATATTTTATGTTGTTATAATTTGCCATCAGTTAGTAATAAAAATAAGCCTCATAAATGAGACTACTCAATGGAATTGATTTAAACAAAAACCTTTTACGTCTATGCCAAAGATTTAACCAGAGGAATATTTTTTCTAATTATTAGAAAAAGAGCTACAGTTCACGAGAACTGTATAGCATTATTCTCACTGTCAGTTTTCCGTATTAACAATAACATAGGTTTTTTTTTGTAAAAAAAGAAAAAAAAAACACTTGGCGAGCTGGCGTCCGGTGCGCGTTGTGTGGTAGCTCTGAGCCAACATGTTCCGGCGCAACATCGCCCATCCGGTCATTCGGCAGTTTATCCTGCGCACGGCTGTTCTCAATTATCTGGGCAAGTGTCTGCAGAAGCAATGGAACGATTGGAGCCGGCTGAACGCCCAGCTCACCAAAAACAAATGCCTTAAAGACAAGGAGCCCGTGGGTGATGAGGCGCGGCAGAAACTCGCCCAGCTACAGTCGAGGGCTGCCGCCTCGCATCGCCTCTTGCAGCGGGAATACAACGAACTCCTCAACTACATGGTGGACAAACGCGAACTGTGGGATAGTCCCGAGTACTTTAAGGCCAAGACGGCGCTAGGGACGGCCCACCACAACCTACGGACGTTTGTTCCCAAAAAATGAACGGAGTGAAGAGTTGCCAACAGCAGATACGACTTCCATCCATTAATATATATATATGTGTACATACAGAGCAACAGATCCAACAGCGGCTTAACTATTTGTAGAAGGGAATCTCAACGCGGCCGGACTTTGTGTTGACCGCCTCCCAGCAGGTACAGGAGAAGGTGGAGCGATCCATGTGGTCGGTGTAGAGCTTTCCATCCAGGTGATCCATCTCGTGCTGGGCGATCCTGGCATTCCATCCACTCAGCTCCATTTCGCTTTGTGCTCCGCTTTGGCTCAGTCCCGTGAGTTTCACACCCGCGAATCGCTCCACCTCCGCGGAGAATCCACGCACACTCATACATCCCTCGGGATGCTTCAGTTTTGTGTAGTTGGTCACCGTCAGCACGGGATTGATAAAGACCTGCAAAGGATTATGTTCAGATATTTTACACTATGTTCTTTGGAGAGGTTTGCCCTCCAGCTCACAGTCAGTGGCAGCTCGGACATCTGACGGGACTGGTACACCGTCTCCGGGAGCGTCTTTCTGATGCCCCCCTTGAACTCCATGGCTATGATCCTGAGAGAGACTCCGATCTGGGGCGCCGCAATGCCCACACAATCGAACTTCCTGAGCACCTTGACCATCTGCTCCACTATCGCCTCGATCTCTGGCCCGCCAATGTGTTCCTGGGGCACCAAGGCAGCCTGTTGCCGCAACACCGGGTCTCCGATTTGGGTAAAGTGACTGTATGGCGGCAGGTTTGTTCGCTCCGTCGTCCACAGCTGCTGGTACCACTTCCGGAAGGACTGCCTGGATGCAGGACTCGTGCCCAGGCAGCGTCGGTTCATCAGGATCGACTTGCAGAGGTTTATCTGGTGTTTCAGCAGCATTTTGTGTTATGTTTGGTTTTTAACCTCTTTCTTCGGGAACAGCTGACCGGCCGGCCGCCGATAAGAATCGACAATCGTATATCGATAGCAAGGATTTGAATTTGGGCGCTCCGTTAACCCCAGAAAATAAACTTAATTTTAAATTGAAAATAAAGTGCAATTAATTCTTTAATTCAATAATTTATAAACATGTGATATATTTCTAAAAAAAATAAAGAAATTTTATTTCGTTTTTAAACACAAAGAATAACTGACAATCTATAAACATAGCTCCAAGTTCAATTTAAATCTTAAGCGAAAAAACCGCAAGGGGTTTCTCCACTTTCTCCTGCGTATTCCAAGGGTTCACTTGTGGAACCAAATGGCGGAGCGACCCTCGGCGGCGTTAATCTGCTCCCAGCTGACGCAGTTGAAGGTGGACACATCCATGCGGTCCACGTAGACAGTTCCATTCAGGTGATCCATCTCGTGCTGGGCTATACGCGCACTCCATCCCTCGAGCTCCATCTCGGAGGGGGTGCCCAGCTTGCCGACGCCACGGATCCGGACCTTATCGTACCGCTCCACCTGAGCGGAATAGCCTCGCACGCTCATACAGCCCTCGGGATGCTTGTTTACCTGGCTGCTGATTATCTCCAGCTCCGGATTAACAAATACCTGCAAGCATATGATTTATGATGTGAAAGCCAACGGGTTGCACCTTACAAAACTAACTAGAGATAATGTGGATTGCACTTGCAAAATGAGTACTATATAAATATATTTTATACACAGAAGCTACTAAAAATAAGTTCGCCCCTATTATCTGTAAATATTTTTGTACTTCTAGCTCACTCACCGCCAGGGGGAGCGTGGACATCTTACGCTCCGCATAAATCTCCGGCTTAAATTGATCCTTTTTGCCCTCGCGGAACTCCATGACGATGATTCGCAGCGGTACTCCAACTTGGGGCGCTGCCACGCCCACGCAGTCATAGTGACGTAACACCTTCACCATGCGCTCCACGATCTGATCGACCTCCAGGCTATCGATCTCTTCCGGAGCAACTTCCTCGGCCACTCGCCGCAGCACGGGATCGCCTATCTGGGTGAAGTAGTTGTACGGAGGAGTGGCCATGATTCCGGTCGCAAGATGAGTCTCTCAACTGAATAACGTTGCTCGATCAACTGAGCTGAGAACTGTTTTCTAGGTGAGCAGATTTTGGCCCGATAACCTTATCTTTGGAACAGCTGATCCGGCTTTCTTATAGTAGGAACGATAGGTACAAAACGTTCCGGAAACTGTTTGCACTTTATTTAAAAAACTTCTGAAAAAAATGGCAAATTGAATTTAAATTTTAAATACTCAATTTTTTTAATTTAGGAATTGCCAAGTACTGCGCCATTTGGTTAACAATAATTTTGAAGTATTTCCAACATGAAGTTCCAATAACTTAATCGAAGTAGTATTCGGTATATCCCTTTTTCTTTTTCTGTTGAATGAAGCTCCCGACGCGCGATGACGTAATGCTGACCAGGTCATCCTCGAAGGGCGATCCCTTACGCAGCCTGTACATAACCTTGAAGTAGTTGGCGATGATTTGGTCCACCGTGGGGCCCGGCGATGTGTCGTTCATCTCCTTCTCGCACCTGGACACGATGTTGGTGAGCAGCAATCCTCCAGAGCGGTAGAACTGGACGAGCTTGTCCCGTTTGAGCCACTTCTGTAGAATTGCCATGCTGTGAGGCTCGTAGATGCGGTACACCTTGAAGAAGTGCTCGTAGTGCTCGCTCATCTTTCGCATTTTGAGCGCATCCATTTTCGGGATCTCCAAGTACGGCTGTCGGATCAATTGGTACGGATCGTACTGGGAAGAGAAATGCGAGTATCGGACGGTGGGCCAGTCCAGATCCAGGATGGTGTTGTACAGGGCCTGCAGATGGGAATGCAAAGAAAAGGGAGTGGTCGATAAAAAATTGCTATAATTACCTTGGGATGCCCCAGGATACCATGAGCCACATCTATAAAATGCAGCTGTGGCCCGGGCACGATGTACTCCAGCTCTATCTCTGCTATGCGGCGATCTGTGCCGCGGTACTTGCGTTCCCCGATCCACAGAATGGGCATGTCCTCTTCGGCCACGTGCTGCAGCTCCTGGATGAGCGGCGATATCTGGCTGCGGTAGTTCACAAGTTTGTAGTTCCCCCCATAGAGCAGACTCCTTTCCGCCGGCGTGAACTTCAGGTACTCCGGCCGGGTCATCACAAAGTGGTCGGATCGGAAGAGGCGGTTCATCTCCAACTCAATGACAAAGTAGGCCCGGCGATGCATGCAGATCCAGACTATTTGGATGAGAACGGCCAGGAATTGTTCGTGGAAGACCTTGTCGCGAGCCATGTCCGAGATATTAACGATCTCCTTAAGATGGTAATAATGGGCCATGTCGCCCTCGCCCTTCAATATCACGCTGTAGTTGCGCGCCACCAGGATCCTATACTGGCTGAGATACGTGGAGAAGGTCTTCTTCATCTCTATGGTCTGCTCGCTCTGGATCTGGCCAGCCAGTTCGTCGCGACGCACCAGGACGAACTCCACCATGCGCAGAAAGTACTCAAAGTAGATGACGAGGGCGTGTATGAGTCGATGGACCGGCGGGCGGTGCATGAACTCCACGAAGCGGTGCGTGAGCAACTCGCTCGGCATCAGGAAGAGCACCAGGTCCCGGATGTCGTTGATAACCACCGTGTCGGAGTCATAGGTGCTCTTATGTCGCATGTAGGCCTGCCGGAAGATAAGCTCCTCCTCCTGGTCGATGGTGCGCAGGAACTTGTACCCGTTGGTGGTGATATACCGTTCCCTGGCGTCCTCCAGATCGTTGTGCGGCTCGAAGTGGAGGCTGTCCTTCTCCGCGTCCCAGGACCACTTGCCGCTGTAGTACTTGGGCGTATAGTTGTCTACATGGACCCTCTTCATGGTATCGTGTTTGTGTTCTTTATATTCCTTTTATTAATTAGTTATTGTTTTTTTTTTTTTGTATAATGTTGTATATTTTATGTTTGTCATTGAGTGTGTAAGTCTTTTTGTTGAGTGAATTTTAGTTTCGAATTTAGAAATAGCATGACAGAAATATAAATGATTAGGTATGATAACAAATAAAGCTTTTTTATATACAATTATAATTAATGTTGTCCCAAAAAGCCGTTAAAAGTTCGATGACAAAGCCCGGCTTGGCGGTAGAATGTCAACAAAACTGCAAAGCTTTTGATTGTTTACGGAAAGCGGATTTCCATTGGCGCGCTTTTCCCACACGGCCTGTTGCCTCTTGAATCGCGTTGCCCAGGTAACTGACCAGGCACAAAGCGGCCCAAACAGAGAGCGCGTTCTAACAATGTCACTACACAGGTGAACCACCACCAACACCAACGTTGCGCCCCGAGTGTGTTTCTGGATTACAATGGAGCGTTTAGTTCCCGGTGGACGTTTGACGGTGACAGTTGATATATATGCTAGTTGAAAGAATCCAGATCCAGAATAGAACCCCAATTAGGAATGGGAAATGCGGGACAAAGTGAAAGCCCTATCCAGTGACAAAAATCGCTCATAAATAATCCAGTGAAAATGAAAGCAAATCGCCGAGTTCTCGTGATTTTCATATTTTTGGGCCTCCAAGGCAATGGCAGAGCAACGCAAAAGCCGCAGCTCGGCCAGCCGCTTATACAATTAAGTCACGGTAAGTTGAGCATCCAGCGAGTGAAATTTATTTGTATTAAAAAAATATACCTATATATTTTGGGGTCGGATGTGGGAGCCAAGTATTTTGACCTTTAACGCTTCCCTTGGCTTACGCATTATTTTGTGGTGTTTTGTGGTCACAACCCGGGCGAGTGAGTACATCAGGCATTCGTCAAAAACAAAATTTGGGACAATCAATATGAGTTAATTGCGAAACCCAGAACTGACCCAAGTGATTCGAGCTGCCAAATCAAGGCAGGTGTACAAAGTGTTCAGGTTAATTGCACGGCGAACACAGCACGCAAGCAAATTGTCAAGTTCCTGTTCTCCTTTATATTTTTTTTGGGTCCTGCTAATCGATAAAGTTATTCTATTGTTGTCTCTGTGGAGAAGGGGTGTTAGCCCCCTCGAATGCAGCAAAAACCTCTTGAAAGTCAAGCATAATTTCTGCGGCGGCACAACTGCATTCGCTGCGGGAAATATATGTTGCCATTAGAGTAATTGATCAAACAAACTCGGAACTGGGAACTCGGAAATCGGAAATCGAGGGGTAACCAAAAATCAAAAGGTAGTAAAGTAAATAACAATTGATAGGCCGTAAAAGCAGAAGCCCCTGATGAATCATAATCATGATGTAGAACTCTAGAGTAGGTGGAACTTTACCTACATCTATACAAACATATATTCTTAACCCTAATCTCGTTTTATAAATTTAAAAACTCATTTATTAATACCATTTCCGTCTTGTTGATTTGATTCTCTATGGAAACGGGGTGAAAGTTCAAGAAACTTGTCAGGGAATAACACTTAAAGTGGAATGACATTCAATTTTTCAGACAACACCGATGATGATTATCCAGAAATTAAGGACGAAATTCATTTGGAGGACTTCTTTTGGACTGGCTCGGGGGATGGTCCACCCGATTTCCTAAAGAAGGTACACACGGGCATAACCAAGGGCAAGGATGTCATTGTCAAGACGGAGACGGTGGTGGCCACGGTCTACGTAGATGGGAACAATGTAAGTTGGACTTGGAACAATGTAACTTGTGCCCTAAATAAGCCGGTTCCCTAATTGCGATTGATATCTAGGAAATTGACATTCCCATTTGCATTGACTGCAAGCCGGACGATGGGGGCGGCACCTGGGACATGGGCGGAGGTCCTGGAATGCCACCTCTTAACTACTCTGCCACAGATCGTCGTTACTGGCTGCTTACGGTGATGTCTGGCTTCTATACAGCTAAGGATAATCCCACGCTCGAGGAGAAGCTGGCGCGTCTATACCGTCTAGCTTTTACCAGGTAAAGGTGACTTGAAGTTGGCATTATATACAATATTTAAATATTTTGAATTAACAGACAACAGACCCGTCACCTGGGCATCAATGGGGCCCAGCAAATCGAGGGTGTTAATGTGCCAGCACCACGGGAGCGTCGCAAGTCCCTAACTAGACCAGAAACTACGACTGGGTCTCCAGCTGATGATGTGGAAATACTGGACATGCAGGATGAGGACGACGAGCTCTACATTAAGAATGTGAAAAGGCTAGGCGAAGACACTGAATGGACTAACTCCGAGGAGCAGCCAGGTCAGGAGGAGGAGGAGTCTCCAGAGGAGGCTTCCATTGGGGTCACCACCCCAGCACCACCGGCAGGCAGTACTGAAACAACGATGGATTACGGCGCATACGTTACCCTGATCCCTTGGGAGCTTTTACAGCAGAATGGGAAATCGGAAAAGTTGCGGGAAATGCACGAGTCCTTGTTGACTAAGCAACCGCTGGTGCTGCAACAACAACAACAGCTACAGGAACAGAGGCAGAAACAGGAGCAGCACCAACAACAACAGCAACCGCTTTATAGGGACGAGCACGTCAGAGTTGTCATACACAACCTAACGCAAATTAGCGAGGCGGATGTGCAAAAGTGGAGCACGAACACGCAGGCGGAGGGTTTCGGCGCCACGGAGGACATCAACTACGTCAACCTCAAATTGTAAGTACCTCACAACTTGCCGATTTTGTTTATTATTTTCCGAATTCGATTGGGTTATTGAGTGCTTTTTATACACTTAAAGAGAAAACTATTACTTAAAAAGTGCATATTACAAAACTGAATATAAATTATATTATTGATTAACTCACTGATTTTAATATATATTATTTTAAAATATAAACATGATTTGTAATGCTCTTGCGAAGCACAATTATTCCAAAATAGTTTATAAATGTCTGTCCTCGTTTACTACTCAATCTATAGATAAATAGTTTAAAAAGATTTCACAATTAAGGCTTCATAATATTATAATTCTGTTTTATTTAATTTTCTTAGCAGCAATGACAGACCCATTGCCAACCAAACGGAGCTCATCTATACCGTTCTGGTAAATGGACGTCCCATCTTGGCCACCACAGCAGCCAAAGACATGGAGCTGGTCAGCGAAGACGAGGCGGTTAAGACGTTTGGACAAGCGGTTTACATGAAATCAGAACGTAAGCGGGGACAGAATTACTTCCAAGTAATATAAATATAATCGAATTTTTCTTATTTTCACAGCCTACATAAGGGAACCCACGGCCACGGCCCTGGCACCGGTTCCACGCAGTGGACAAGCTGGCTTCTTTAATTCGGTGAAGAACAATGTGGCCTTGGTGGTCATCAGCTCCTTGGCCATTCTTCTGCTGATGCTGCTACTTGTGGCTGTCTTACTTCTAGGACGAACACGTGCTCGCCAAAGGGAGCTCAGTGAAGTCAACAGGTGAGTGGACGAAACTAGTCCCTGAAAACAATATCACAACCATCTTTAATTTACTTACTTGGTTAGAAAATTCACATTTAAGCAGACTAATTAACTTTAAAGTTCAATTTACAGGAACTCCTCCCGCAACGAACTGCTCTCCGAGGGTCAATCGATCCGACCCACAACGAGTGAAAGAACCGAAGGAGAACCCAGTCCGGATCGCCGTTCCCGGGAAGTTGGGGTGCGAAACTATTCGTACGAGCGGGAGCCACGCATCAGTTTTCCAGCACCGCCGGCGGAGACCCGTTCCCGTCGTCGCGATTCCGTTTCCTCCTCGACGGATAACACCTCCGACTCCTCGGTTTACTGTCCGATCAACCCGCCGAGTGCCGATGTCCAGCGAATACTGGACGACAAGGCGGCCCGCTTGTTCGATGGCCACAAGAGGCGGCATCAGTACGATCGAGCCGAGGGACACGAGGAAACGGTGTACACCTCTGTGGTGTCCGAGAAGAAGGGTGACAAGTCCAGGCACAAGTCAAGGAGGCGTTATCTAAATGAGAACCGTGTGGGTTCACTGGAGACGAGTCCCGTCCAGGGATCGCTTGCCGGTCACTCTTCCACGGAGGAAGTGGAGTCACCGGAGGTGCAGCGCCGAAGCTACGAAAACTTCCAGAGGAATGAGGCCTACAATCCGCACAACAACTATCACAGGAACAAGCTTTTGACCCAGAAGGCCGGAAGTGGAGTTGTCTCACCGGAGGCCATCAATAAAGAGATCGTCGGAAACATGTCGCCGGATACTGCCAGTGTGGGCTCCTTTCTGTCCATGGCCTCCGTGAGGGCCTTCCCGAAGAGCGCTCTGCCGGAGCCACTAAATCGAGTGCTGGATCCCGTTTTTGTGACCTACTATGACAATGTGAATGCCGTGGCGCCGCACAACTCCACGCGGTCGCTGAGGACCCTCTCCCAAAAGGGATCCAAGGACTCAACTATTGCCACCATTGCCAGCTTCCCGAGCCCCAAGGCACCGCGCGCAGTGCGCTCGGCCTCGCACAGCGATAATCCGGACCCCGGCGTGGTCGGTCCCGTCGTCTGGGAGCGGCACAAGAAGAAGCAGAACCAGGGTGAGAAGGGTGGCGGGAAACCAAACCCCAGTCCCAATCCCAGTAACAACGACAACAACAACGAAGACGACGACGCCGCCGCCGCCGCCGATGAGGACGATGGCGACGTGCGATTCGGAGCCAAGTCACGTTACTAGGACAACCCGTAGTCGTTGATTAACTAACTGTTATTGCTTTCACACACCAGACCCGTAACTAACAACGTAGCTAATAGCGATTGCGACCTATGTTACCTCTCCACCACCTGTAGTCCCTCGCCATCTCGGTAAAGACCGCTCCCCTATCCCGTACTCAACCTCTCTCTCGAATCAATCTTCCCCAGAGGCCCTGACCTACGCGGACTACCACGCGAGTCCGCTGCACAATCCCTCGGCCATCCGCAATCATTATGAGGGGCTCCTCGAGGGCGCCCTGCAGATGTACTCCAGCCAGGACGACATCCCCATGCCGCTGCCCACGCAGAATTTCACCAACAGCCGGCGGGCTACGAAGCGCGAGCACAGGGGCTCCTCCGCCGGATTGCCGAGGTAAAAGAAGAGCTTTAACAAAGCAGAAGAAATAATAAAATGTGCTGTAATTTTCCAGCTTCCATCCGGAATCCAGCAGCAGGATCACTTCAGATCGCCCGGCCACTGCCCAGCCGGAGAAGACCTCCAAGTCGGCGCACTCCACGCAGCCTCCATCACCGACCTACAGCGCCTGGGGCGGCGGTAGCATGTATAGCTCCCACTCCACCCTGAACCGACCCCTGAGCGCAGGTCCCATCCACCGGGTGGAGAACCGACTGGACATATCCGGTCAGGCAGCAACGGGCACGGGAACAGCGCCCCTTATAGAGGCCATACAGAGCGAGCTGCGAAAGTTTAAGCAGCAGCAACAGCAGGAGTAGCTCCTGCTCCTAATTGATCTTATATTTGTCATAACGGTGGAATGTCATCTACAACAACATATCTGTACCAAAAATGTTTGCAATTCATTTAGAATAAACTTTTCTTAAACTCAAAATCATTTAATGGGTTGCATTTGTAATTCAAAGTATAATTGCTTGAATTCTTAATTTTACAGGGTTTTTTCCCCCCTCTAAATAAATTAGTAAAAAATTAATTGTGCAGGTTAGGTTACTTGTTTTATTATATTTTTATTTACACAATATTCGATTGCCAGTAGTAAGTACAACACACAAAGACATTAAATACAAGCTCTCACCAGCCCTTGATTCATTATTATTTTGTATATATATTTGACCGAAAAACATATTTACTCATTTTGTATACCCATTACAATATTCAATCAGAAGCATTCTCTTGTTTATCAAAATTAATTACTACGCTGCGTCTTTGATCGGAGTGGAGTTCGACGTGGGAGTGAGTGTGGGCCCTTGGAGCCTAGTTGAATTCCTTCTGTCCCTTGGCATAGGCCTTGGCGTCCACACTGCGCTTGCCGAGCCGAGGGCCGAACCAGAGGCCCGAGGAGGCGCTGGGTCCCGTGCGCTTGTCCAGCACCTGTTGCAGGGCCAGGAGGTGGGCCCACTTGCGTAGCTCGGCATCGCCGCCGCGGCCCACTCGCGGAAAGGCCACCAGACCGCTGGCCCGCTTCTGGAAATCAGCCTCTGGAAATGGTAGGTCCCCGGACATTTAGCCGACAAATTATGACCACAACTCCGGCTAACGACTCACCGTTATAGTCCTCCGGGGAGGCATCGCCGTAAATGCCGTCGAGAACCGCGGCGTCCAGTCCGTCGCGCAGACTGTTGGCCAGACTGGGATCTCCGCGGCCGACGCGTGGAAAGGCATATAGCCCCATATTGGCACCGCGCCGATTCTTGTCGTGCTCCATTTCTGTATTTATGAATATATTATGAATTAATTGAATATTTTGATTAAAAATGGATTTTTTATATAATAAAATACGGAAAGAGAAAAATTCATGCTTTAAAATATAAATAAAATTGATGTTTTGAATAATTTAAAAACAGCATGCAAATAAATTATTTTATTTGAAGTATCTTGAAGATTAAGAATAAAAAAATGGTTTTTACTCTCTTCATTCCTAATGAACATGAATGGTATTTAGTTAAATATATATTTAAATGAATTCATAACAAATCTGGCCGAACATTCCTTGGATTAAATAAATTATTTTGAGATATGTGAAAAGGGATTAACAATGGAAGAGGGCACGGGTACTGGTTTACCTTTATCTTTCAAAGGCGCTGCAAATGATGAGTAAAAACAAAATAGAAAAAAAACACTTTATGAGCTTTAAAAATATATATGGTTCACAAATTCAAAATTCAATAGTTTATGAGTTGTGTCATAGCACAGAATTTTAATTTGGGTCTTACAATAATATTTACTCCACTTTTAAAGTCTCAAGAGTGAACTATTTAATAAGTACTATTCAATTAAAGCCACTTTTAAGCCAAATCCACTCACCTGCCACACTAAATTCTGCAATAAGGACAAACACTAGGATTGCGTTGACCAAGCTGGACATAGTCAGCATAGATTTCATTTTTAAACCAAAGTTTTCAAAGTTTCACACTTCTTTAGGACTAAAATGTGTACGTCTTTCGCACTGATGATTCTCTCGGAACGGTCACTCGATTTCTGATTGTCGTGGTCGAAGTCCAGGTTCTTTTATAGGCCAGAAAAAGCGTCGGGGAGACAACCAAATAAATTGCCTCAGGGACAACGGGGCGGCTGATGAATGTTGCCGGCGCTGTGGGATGCAAATAGGTGTTGCTAGCAACAGGTGGCCCCCCACACTAGCAACATGTTGCGGCAGTATGTTTCGGATTCGTTTATTGCTCACACAGACTATGGACCTTAACGACTAACGTAACTATGCTACTCCGTGCGGAGGAGCCGCCCTAGAGCCAGCCGGAGATCATGCGACCCGTGACCGTGGACTTTCCGCGCTCTCCGCCAGCTGCGGCGCTGCTTTGGCCCACCTTGATCGCCGGCTTTAGCGGAGCAGCGCCTGGTTTCTTGTCCTTATCGTCGGCAGGCTTCTTATCCTTGTCATCTCCTGGCTTCTTGTCCTTGTCATCTCCCGGCTTCTTGTCCTTGTCTGTTCCTGGCTTTTTGTCCTTGTCATCGCCTGGCTTCTTGTCTTTGTCGTCCCCAGGTTTCTTGTCCTTACTATCGTCCGGTTTCTTATCCTTATCGTCACCAGATTTCTTATCCTTGTCGTCGCCTGGTTTCTTATCCTTGTCGTCCCCTGGCTTCTTGTCCTTGTCATCGCCAGGTTTCTTGGCATCCTGACCGTTCTTCTTGTCATCCGGCTTGCCAGCCCCATTGGTGGCTTTCGTTCCCTCGGGAGCAGCTCCCTTGGCCCCTGGTTTTAGATCGGAATCAGGCTTGGCACCCGCTGGAGCCGAGGGAGCTGCACTCTTGGCAGCTCCATTGGTGGTGGCCCCTGGCTTGGAGCTGTCGGTCTTGGAGGACTCCTCCTTCTTGCCAGCTGCTTCAGGCTTAGCGGGCTCTCCGGACTTTGGCGCTGATGGCTTGGTGTCTGCGGGCTTGGAGGGAGGAGCCGGTGCACTTGGCTTTTGCTGGTCAGTTGGCTTGGCGCCACTACCATTGGTAGCGGTCTGAGGCTTGGGAGCACCGCCTCCGGGCGGGGGCTTCTGATCCCCAGGCTTGGCACCAGGAGCGCCAGGAGCTCCTGGTGGCTTCGAATCCTTGGGGGGCTGCGACTTGTCCGCTGGCTTCTTATCATCACCCGGCTTTTTCATGGTTCCCTCTTGCGGTTTCTTATCCTTATCTTTGTCACCGGCTTTCTCATCCACATTCTTGACGGAAGCTCTCAGAGCAGCTGCTGCCATCATGGAAACTCCGCCACTTGGAGTCGATTTTTTCGACTGCAATTTGCATTTATTATTACAAAAAGGAATGGGATAATAAATATTGTATCAAACTTCACCCCAGAGGCATCCAGTGGCTTCTTCTCCTCCTCGCCATTAGCTCCGCCCTCATCATCGGCCAAGGAAACCTCGTCGGCTGCCATCTTCTTCCTCATGAACTTGACGTAGGCCACTCTCGTGGCACGAGTCACTTCGCCCAGGTTGGGATTGAATTCTGGTAGGGATTAGGATTAATTTATGGAGGTTTAATAAGGATAAACACTCTGTTCTTACCTATCAACTGGGTCTGGTTCATCTGGAGACCCTCGTTGGCCTGTTCGATGATCTTCCTCCTCAGACTGCGTTGGCTGTGACGCTGCATCGACGAGCGCTTGCTGCCAATGGGATCGGCGGCATAAGTGTTCTTTCTGGCAATGGCATTCCAGTCCTTGTCTCTGTAAAAAATAATTTCGAAATAATAAATGAAAATGTATGAAATATAAAAGAACCTTACCCCTTCTGAGTCTTCTTTCTGCCTATGACCTTGGCCAGAGAAGAGAAGATGTCCCGTCCGTTTTCGTTTTCGTTCATTTCCTGCTTCAGATTCTCCACGAAACCAATCTGGAAGTCCTTCAGGATACGACGTTCCATCACCTTGCCCTTGGTGGTTCGGGCCACTCCTGAAAGTTAGAGCAGTTCAAAAGGAGTTCCTTTATGGCCTGTGGAAACTCCTCCTCACCCTGAGTCTTCTTTTCGATGTCGGGAACATCCCAACTGTTGTTCGTGAAAATCTCCAGCAGTTCAAATCTCAAAGAGCTAATGTCCTGGCGCACCTCAATGATATCATCCTCGGTAATGCCGTAATCGTCCCGCCGCCGCTGCTCCGCCGTAATGTAGCGCCGCACCAGCAGCTTCATCACTTTGTCATGCAGGACCTGCGCCCGTTCCATGGACTTGCGCTGCGCGTTGGCGTAAAAGACAAGGAAGAGAGAGAGAGAGTGGGGTTGAAAAGGATGCAGAACATTCGTGGTGTTGACGTACAGCGACCTCAGCATGAGCTTGATTGAAAATGATTTTCCCTAAGATTTGTCTTGATTGCTGCGACTCTAACTGTGACTGGGCCTTAAACTCAGGGATAAAGGATAAAGGGCTTTCTCGTCAGAAGCTTTAATATTCAAATTACTTTCTCTATAAAATTTACCAAGTATATTTCCCAGAAATATGTAATAAAATAATATTTTTGTGCTATTAAGATAAATAATAATAAAGTTTTTACCATAAAGCTCTTGGTTCGCGAAGGCCGCTTCCTTCCCAGCGTTTTTCTTAGCATCTTCATGTTGGGACAGAGATTGAAAGGCGGTGGAATGGTGCCGCCATCCTCAAAGTAGCTCATCCACAGCTGCGAACGGGCGAACTTCCACTCCGTGTCGGCTCGCTCCGAGATGATCTGGTACGAGTTGGACATCATGGCAATAAGCATGTTGAGGAGCACAATGATATTGATGACCGAATAAGAACCGAACATGAGCAGGGCCCAGAACCGGGTGAAACTCTTGATGCCAGCCAGATCGAAGGAGACAAGATCCACTAGACCGAAGGAGGCCCAGAAAAGCGACTGCGATGTTTCAAATAAGCTGAAAGTATGGTATAAGTAATATTTATTATAATAAATATAAAAAATAAGGCTTTTAGTTCTATTATATTGGAAAAAAACAACCCCTTAACCTACTTGGAAAATCGTCGCCAAATGGTACAGGCCTTTTCCTGGTCATCGAAATCCGCCACATCCGGATGCAGATGGTAGCACTTGTTCTTCTCCAGCTCGGCATAGTACCACAGCAGCTGATTCAGTCCACAGCCAAAGGCAAACAACACTAGGGTGTAGATGAAGAAGAACTTGATGATGTCGATTATCATCCTTCCCAGTGAAACTTGCAGCGGGCCCAAATGGGGATTTATAGAAAAGATGTGCACAAGTTTCAAATACGAGAAGACCATGCCAGCGGCAAAGGCTCCCTCCGACAAAAGCATGGGATCGAAGGGATGCCAGTGCTCGCGCGGGAAGTACGGATCTATGCCTCGGAACCAAAGATCGCGCTAAGAAATATAAATTAGATATGACCAAAAATATAATTATAATCTCGCTCACATGCACTATAACCCAGGCGGTGGCCCTACAAAGAATCCACGTAACATAGAACATATTCGATATATAGTCGACTATATTCCACAGATCCATTATGTACTCAAACAGGCCGTCCGAATACAGCGACTTGAGTTCCTCAAATATCAGAGCCATGATGTACATTATAATAGCCAGTTCTATGGGTCCTGGTAAGGAGCCACGTTCGTGTTTCCGCCAATCCTCCAGCATGGTCAGCATCCAGGGAAAGGCCAGGAGTTCAAAGGTGATTTGCACCACTCTCAGAGAGGCGGCACCCAGAAGCACTAGGAATTGGTTATATTTTTAAGTCTGATAAGGATATGTAACACCATGAGGTATATCTACTCAGAAAGAACATGTAGGAGCAGGAATGCGTAATGAACTTGACAAAGGGCTTGCGCATGAACTTGGCTCCATCGGAATCCGGGGCCAGGATGTACTTCAAACTGTAGATGGGAAAGCTGCAGCCTAGTTTCACCACATCCATGAGTTGCTGCGAGGCCTGTTTGCGCCGGAAGCCAGGAAGTCCGTCGTACCAAATGGCAGCCAGTAATTGTTGTACATTGGGATGTGCCACAAACTATTAGGGAGATTTAAGAATTTAAATCCATAATTCCTTCATCCTTAATGCGACCCAAAACTCACGGTCTTCTGCTTATAACGAATGGCCAGCTTCAATCGCTCCAAAGTCTGCCGCTGGCCCGGACACCAGATATCGTGGGACGGCTCATGGTTAAAGTTCAGCATCACCTCGAGCTCCATGGATGTGCGTGCGTGGTCCAGGAGCGACGTCCCGAAATCCTGCACACTCTGACGCATCTCCTGTTGGGCAAACACAAACAAAGGTCGCATTCGCAGCACTACCCATGCTTACATTGGCTACAACTACACAGTGGAGATGGTCTTGCGTACCGTGTATTCGGCACGGAACTCCGATTCCATGGCCTGCAGGCGCTTCAATTCCCAGGACAGCTGGAAGGCGGTCAAAACAGGGTCCCGTGAGCTGAGTGCTATCAGGGAACTGGCCGAGAGCGCCTTGTACGCGTTGATCCTGGACTGGGAATGGCGCAGGGAGTCGGTGGTCTGCGAGGTCACGCACTCGTCACAGCCGCACCTAAAGGATGGTTCAAAGGAATCTTAATCTGACTTCATTTCTACCTAAATTAATTCTATTTATTTAACTAAATAGATAAATTTCCCCTTAAGCACCATGACCCTGTATGAATATTCACCCTAAGCAGTTATTATGTGGTTATAATTAGAGCAGCCCCTCAGCTTCGGGCTTCGGAACTGCATGAGTGCAATGTGCGATGGACAAACACAAAAACGTGCCGGATGGAGGACGAGGTGGCTCACAACTATCTACTCACTTCACGTCGTGCGGCATGGGCAGCGTGGCGCCCCGATCTAGGAGTATTTTGAGTATCTCATAGTTGTTCCGGTGGGCTGCCAGGATGAGGGGCGTGATGTCCACTGTAAAAGTCGACTTGGAGCGGTCCACCGCCTCCCAGCTCTGGCACGGTAAAAAAAATGAGTGACCAAGGGGCGTATTCTATACGCATGGAACCTACGTAGGGCTGGCCTTCCTTGTGGTTGGTTTCCTCCCACTGCAGCAGCTCCTCCACGGCCTCCACGTACTCCTCGGATATGGCGTGCAGGAGAGCATCGCCCACTTCAATGTTGTTCTCCAAAAGGATCACCATCAGATCGAAGTTCTCATTCTCGATGGCCGAAATGAGGGCTGAGCGATTCATGGGATCCGTGCAGTTAATGTTGAACTTATCCGAGCCGGTGTATTCCTCAAGGATCCTTCAAGGACGAAACTGTTTAACCACAGGGAAGCTAAGCTACAGTGCTGCCAACAGCTAACAGTTTACAAAAATATAACAAAAACAGGACAACAAAGGATATGCGAAATAAAAGAAAAGTGACCCGAAAGACTTTTTGAAACCATAAAAAAAAGGATAATATTGGCAGCACCGACTGTAAAGGACCTCGTATCCCTACTTCTTGACACCCGGAAGGTCACCACGCTCGCAGGACAATATGAAGTTCTTCTCCACATCACTGAGTATGTACTCCTCGGCCATCATCAGATCGTAATCCAGACGCGAGCCGGCTGCCTTCTCGGCATCCGATTCAGTAGACGACGTCATATTTTCGCTATTTAATTCTTGCTTTATGCGAACAATTGGCTTCTTCACATCTCACAACACTCCGGGGGATAGAGTCCCTGCACTGCGAGAGTCCTGGCCGTAATCCTTTCGCGCACTGTATCCTTTAGTGTTCCGCCATCGCGCGATGCTTAGTCTCCGATTACCCGCACTGGACTGGCCAGAAGGCGGCAGCCACCAGACGGTATATTCCACTAATTACATTAGCGCCGGACACTCGGACACTTGGAAACTCGGTCAATGTGTTGGCGAATCGCAAGTCAATGGGCCCATTTGTGGTCAAGCGGTAGGTAGTTGTGGGGCTGCCCACCCGGGAGGCAGACACCGATTTTAGCATAGGTATTTGGCCATTATTAGCCATGTTACCTGGCGGCTGCACGTGATGAGCCAGCAGCGCATTTGCTTTCTTCGATTTTCGAAGCTATAGCACCGAGATCGGTCGTCTTTGATGCATAAAAATCCATACAATGCAAGTGGCTGTGCGGGGGAATGTGTTTTAAAAGGTAATTACTTAATGTCGATTTGATAAATCAAGGCTCTAAGCCTTTAAGGGAAGAGGAGAGCCAGGACGGGGTATGACTTGAAATGACTTACTAGGAATAATATATAAGAGCCTCAGAGAAGGAGTAAAAGTGAAAGTAAAATTGTAACTAATTTTGTATGGATTTATTAGTTTTTTTTTAACGAAAAACACCCCTACATTATACTGGTTCACGTGACCTTATTTTAAATGATTTCAAAATACCAAAGTTATCCTTGTGAAACCTTTTGTAAAAACTAAATAATCTGTAAAACCACAAAAAGTGATACTGGTGATGGTTTAATTTTTGATTGGTTGTTTTTATTTAAGTACACATAATATTTTAGAGATATTTTTGCTCGAAGTAAAAACTTTAGAGTGTAGGCTTTCAAATCTGATTAAAACTAAAGAATAGTCGTAAACACACTTTTTAAATAATTATACCTATTTTACAAGGACTCCTTTAAGAGTTTCTCTTGCCTAAATAATTAAAACAAAACAACCAATAATATTATTCAACATTTAAATAAGTAATAAATGCTTAACTTCAGCTTCTCACTAAATACAAAATATTGTGAAACCTTCTCGAAATAACCAGTTTGTACAAACTCTTCTATCATTTTGTTAGTCTTAATTTGTTAGCTTAATTTGTTTTCGGACTTCTTACTCCTTTATTATCTTTATAAATAATAAAACAAATCCCCCTTTAAATATATATAAGCTTTAAAAATACTTTGCTGCTTACAACTAAACCAATAAATATAAATATTTGCTAGAAAGCTATTCAAATCTAGGCGGCATCGTTGAAATAGTAAAGAGACAAGCTTTTAAGCTTCGCGGCTAAACTCACCACACCTGTTCCCAACAGTTGGATTTAAGAAGAAAAAGAATCCCATTGTTATTTAGCACCTTCTCCCACTGGGTCACTGATTTAGAGATGATGATTGATTAATATTGATTAATCCCATACCTGAAAACGACCCGGAACCTCACTAAGACTCCCAGCTCGTCCTTGAAACCTTGAATGTTGAATCCTGCCTGCCTACTTGAGGGCGCTTGCAGGGCTTTTTGTATGTCAATGCACTTGGAAATAAATAACAGCTCCTGCTCCTGGGGGCAGGAAAAAGGAGCAAAGGAACAAACACTCCTCCAAGGAGCGCCCTTTGAGATGTGTGTTTTTCGAGGTGGAGGGTTCGGGAGAGAAATGGAATGGCATGGCATCGTACGTGTTCAAGTTGTTCAGCGTTTTTCAGCGGGGTTAATGCACCTTTCGCTCTATAAGGAATTTCTAAATTAAAGCCAACGCTGCAGCTGGCGACTCATTAAGTGCAGATTAATTAGTGTGGGATAATGGAAAAATACCTGGCATTCCGCAGTTGTAACGTGATGATGACGGGCAGTATTTAATTGATAAAATATTATTTATTTGCAAAGCACCAATATATTGAGACACTTGGAGCAAAGAGACTTAAGGGAAGATACCTAGCTACCTAGAAAATCCTATCCAAATGCCTGAATTCATATTTTTCTATTTAATTTGTTAAATTAGCTCTTAGAATCTCCTTTTTTCCCAGTGCACAATATGGCCGCACTCAATGATACATTGCTCCTCAACAGAACTCCTGGCTTATTTAGCTTGACAAGGGCCCTTGTGAGTTATGTGCACAATTTTCAACGAAAAGAGGGAAAGAGCACAATTCCCTCGCTTTCCATAGCAGGTTGCACTTTCACTGCTTCCACAATGGAGCCTGAAACATTTTGCCATCTAAAATAATCTTTCTTCCTCATGTAAAAAAATAAATGTTGTGCTCATAAAAATCTAGCCTTTGAGTACTGATTTCCTTTATGGCAACCGATTAGATTGGAGCTTCTGGTAAATCAAATAGATAATGTTTTTATGAATCGGAGGCGGTCAATTTTATTTGCTTTCTAATTTATTAGATTGTCAATAGATTATGCGAATCATTGAGAAGGCAGATTACTTTAAATATTTGTTTGCCTTAAGTGACTAAGATAATGACACTGGGAATCGCAGTTAATCTCTAATATTTAAAACATAATTTATTGACCTACTGTCATTTGATTAAGCAAATCACTGAGGAAGTTGATAACTTCAACTACGTAGTTTTTTTTTATTCAGTTGTTTAAGTACTTTGGTCTTAAATAGAATTTTATAAATACTTTGGGGGCAAGGCTTTGTCCAAAATATAATGTGGGGCTTTCTTTAATTTTTCAAACCGTATTTAAGACTTTTTATAAAGTTTGGAGTTTTATACGACTATACCTTATATATTATAAGGCACGGAAACGAAAGCTTCACTTTATGGGTATTTTTATATTATTTTTATAATAAACAGTATTTTAAAATTAATTAAATTTGTTTACTAATTTATTAAAGTACATAAACAAATAATTCCTCAACGGAGATACTTGAATCCTTAAAGAGACAAACCTAATGCTGATAGTCTATATAAAATTTGTAATATTAACCTAAGATCATACATGTTAAATATTTATATTTATTTATCAGCATTTGTTTCTTAACTAAGGGATCCTTTGATTTTCTTCTAAAATTTAGTTAAATACTCCCTCGAAAGCCCGGAAAAAAATGCCATAAGTTTTATGCTTTCAATGTTTTATTCAAATATTTAGTAGGAGATGCCGGTGTTGTCGCGGATCCAGTCCAGGTATCCGGTGACGCGGCTGAACACGGCAGGGTGTCCGGCCTGGCAGCCGGCACCGGAGCCGAAGGAAGTCACTCCGACCAGGCGGTTGCCGTCGTGTGTGACCAGGGGGCCACCGGAGTCACCGCCGCAGGTGGACTTGCCGCCCTCGGTGTTGATGCAGATCATGTTGTCGTGGAGAGACCAGAAGCGGCTGCAGTCGCTGTGGGACATGATCTGGACATCGACAGACTGGAGCCAGTCGGGCAGCGGGCTGCCGTCGTAGGTGCCGCCCCATCCGGAGGCAACGGCCCACCAGCCGGCGTAGCTCTGGTAGCGATCGTTGTAGCTGGGCAGCTCCACCTTGTTGACCAGGCTCCAGAAGTCGACGTGGGGAGTGCGAATCAGGGAGATGTCGTTGTGCAGGTTGCCGCTGTTGTAGTGGTGGTGCTGGATGAAGTCACCGCTGCCAACCCAGTGGGAGTACTGGGGCTGGGTGCGGATGCTGGCGCCGTAGTTGATGGTCACGCCGTTGGCGCCGTTGGTGCAGTGGGCAGCCGTCAGGACCCAGGTGTTGCCGATGATCGAGCCACCGCACCACCAGTTGCCGTTGCCGCTGAAGGTCAGGCCAACGATGTAGGGCACCTTGCCCTCGTAGGCTGGGTAGCCGTTGGTGATGCGTCCCTGGATGTCCTTGACGGGCACAGGGCTCAGCTTCTGCTGGGGAGCAGGGATGGCGGTGGCCGCAGCCACGGCCAAGGCCAGGAATACGAACAGTTTCATCTTGATCAAGTCTCACAACTCATGGTGTTCCCTTCTGGAAAGCGGCCTTTTATACCTAAAGAAGTGGCCTTATCTTCCAGCCTTTCACACATTCCCAAAAGCTGGTACCTGGCGTACTTCTATGTAAAACTGGGGGGCAGTAAATCTCGTCGAGTTTCCGTCGTGGCTAACTGATAAGTTCGGCGGCACAAGTGGCTTCCTTTTGCTAAAATTATGACTCGCTCTTGAGGCTGGCCGACGTGAGGCCCAATTGTAATAGTGTCAATAATATTGGGAGATAGTGGATGGAGGTCTCTAGATTTGCAAATGAATCGTAGTGCACCTTTTGAACGGGGGACCTTAGAGCCGGATTGGGGTAGTATTAAAATATTGCTATACAAATACTTATACATATGAATTATAATCTAAATCTTTATTATATTTAATAAATCTTTATATATTTTGATATATGTGATATATTCCATATTTAATATATATTCATTGGCATAATTATACATTATCTAAGGCGTTTTTATATACAGGGGTTCATTTGAAGTAAGTATTATATTAATTTTCCTTTTAGAACCAATAAATATCAAGGAATACAAGAAACATGAATATTATTATTAAAGATATTTTTTAACATACAAATTTTATAATGTATGCATTCTATAATTTATTTTACAAATAATTATAAATTATTTTGCAACAGTAAAAAAACTTAACGATGGTAATCTAAAAATTGTAATCAAACTTTGAAAAAATATTTAAACAAATATTACTCATACGACTCGGAGGCCGACCCATTATTTTACGATAAAAAATAAAAAAGGTTTCTTGCGAACTAAGGAATTCTCTTATAAAAATAATAATATTATGTTTAAAAATTTAATTAATTAAAATATTCGTTTAATGAACGCATAACCTCCAGTACTTCTGCTTTTTAATGATATTTTAAAGGTAAATCCGTAATAATTCCCAAATATTTATTTTTGTTTTACTTTAGTTCAAATGTTTATGTTTACATATTTTAATAATAAATGCCAGTTTCCTCCTTGATCCATTCCAAGTACTTGGTCACACGGGTGAAGCCAGCAGGGTCTCCCACCTGGCAGCCTTGATCGGAAACAAACGAGGTAACTCCGATCAGCTTTTTACCCTCTTGGGTGACCAGTGGGCCACCGGAATCGCCCTGGCAGGTGGCCTTGCCATCGAGAGTTTCCACACAGATGGTGTTCTCGGAGGCGGTCTCAGATCCGTAGTAGGCCTGGCACTCCGCCACGGAGATCACGTAGACATCCACCACCCGCAGATCCTCGACCACATTGCTGCCGTCGTAGATGGCACCCCAACCGGAGGCGGTGGCCCAATTATTGACATACGAGTTGTAGCGATCCTCCAGACTGGGCAGCTCGATCTTATTAACCAGACTGTAGAAGTCAACATGCGGGGTCTTGATCAAAGCCAAATCAGCGTCGCGTCCGTGGTATTCGGGATACATGATCAAGTTCTCCTTGCCCACGGTGTGCCGGAAGGCAGGCTCGTTGTAGTTGATGGCTCCGTAGTACAGGGATGCTTCATCGGCACTAGAGATACAGAAATTATATTTAATTCATTTAATAAATTGCTTTATTTCAAAAACCTACCCATCAATGCAGTGACCGGCAGTAAGCACCCAAGTGTGTCCAATAATGGAGCCACCGCACCACCACCAGCGGCCATTGCTGTTCAGGCTCACTCCCACAATGTAGGGAATTTGCCCTTCGGCCGCCAGATACCCATTGGTGATGCGACCTTCAATGCTCCTGGTTTCCACCTGCAAGTCTCGCGGATGCACCGCCGAGCGGGGAATAGTAGAGGCACTGCAAGCAGCCACGAGGGCAAGTACCAAGAGTGTAAGCCCCGCCATTTTTGGAGACTGAAACACCTCGCAGGGTGGTCGTAGCATTATATAGACCCAATGAATTTATTATCGGTCCAAGTACAACGTGCAAATCTTATCTTGCATTTGCCACTTACTCGGCGATACTTTTCAATGAACACGATTAATATATACTAGCTAATTCTTTAACTGATTTAATTTAATGATAATAAATATAAACCCCCAACATGTTCCGTTTCCTCAAATGATCGATCTATAATAACGTCGTTTTCATATGCTTTTTTCTATTATTTAAAATACATTTTTAATACACAGCTTTTAATAATAAATGCCCGTCTCCTCCTTGATCCATTCCAAGTACTTTGTGACACGAGTGAAACCAGCCGGAGCTCCCACCTGGCAGCCATAGATAGAGCCAAAGGATGTAACTCCAATCAGCTTATCGCCCTCTTTTGTGACCAAAGGACCACCAGAATCTCCCTGGCAGGTGGACTTTCCATCGGGAGTTTCCACGCAGATGACATTATCCGTGGCAGTTTCGGTTCCGTAGTAAGCCTGGCACTGCGACACGGAAATCACCTGGACATCCACAAATCGCAGATCCTCGACCACATTGCTTCCATCATAGATGGCACCCCAGCCGGAGGCCTGAGCCCAGGAGTTTTCGTATGAGTTGTAGCGATCCTCTAGACTAGGCAGCTCGATCTTGTTGACCAGGCTGTAAAAGTCCACATGGGGAGTCTTGATCAGGGCCAAATCAGCGTCGCGTCCGTGGTATTCTGGGTACATAATCAGGTTATCCTTGCCAACGGTGTGCCGGAAGGCAGGCTCGTTGTAGTTGATGGCACCGTAGTACAGGGAAGCCTCGTCAGCACTTTGGGTATAGGAATTGCATTAAATTTATTCAATTTATTAGTGCATTTAAAAAACCAACCCATCAATGCAGTGGCCAGCGGTGAGCACCCAAGTGTGTCCAATAATAGAGCCACCGCACCACCACCAGCGGCCATTGCTGTTCAGGCTCACTCCCACAATGTAGGGAACCTGCCCCTCAGTCGCCTCATTGCCGTTCGTGATGCGTCCCTCGATGCTCCGATGTCGGATTTCCAGATCCCGTGGGTGGACAGCCGTGCGGGGTAGAGTGGAAGCACTGCAAACCGCAGCGACCGCCACTAATAGGAGAACGTAAGCCGCCATTTTCGAAGACTAAACGTACTTCGATGGTGGTCATGGGGTTATATAGCTCAGGCAGATTCCATATCAATGCAAATATAAGAAGCTAAATCTTATCAAGCGTGATTTGCTGTTAGGTTGAAATTCACCCATAAATAATATTGTATTTGAATAGCTAATACTTGAGATAGTGTAAAGTGTATTAGGCAGTTCAGTATTATTTCTTAATTTACATATTGTTTTTCCTTTGAGGATAAGTTAGGTTTTACTTCGGCGTCGAGAAATATATCAATTAATAAGAATAATTATTAAAATATTTGAAAAAAATGAGCTTTTGCTAATTTGATTAAAAATAATTTTTAAAGTTTTATAAGTTTTCTTCAATGCAAAAATAAAAATGCAAAAATAAAAAGGAATGCCAAGTACTTAAAGTGACCTGCTTAAATTGTAAATATGAAGTTCTGATACTTCATGCTTTACGATTTATGAGGCGTTTCTTGTGTATAATTAAAGATACCCTGTTTATTCTTTAAATCCAAACTAAGAAAATTTTATATATATTTTCAAAACCCCACGAGAAATGGTTTTTATGCTATAATTATTTTATTGAAATATTTAGTAGGAGATGCCGGTGTTGTCGCGGATCCAGTCCAGGTATCCGGTGACGCGGCTGAACACGGCAGGGTGTCCGGCCTGGCAGCCGGCTCCGGAGACGAAAGAGGTAACTCCGACCAGGCGGTTGCCGTCGTGTGTGACCAGGGGACCACCGGAGTCACCGCCGCAGGTGGCCCTGCCGCCCTCGGTGTTGATGCAGATCATGTTGTCGTGGAGAGACCAGAAGCGGCTGCAGTCGCTGTGGGACATGATCTGGACATCGACAGACTGGAGCCAGTCGGGCAGCGGGCTGCCGTCGTAGGTGCCGCCCCATCCGGAGGCAACGGCCCACCAGCCGGCGTAGCTCTGGTAGCGATCGTTGTAGCTGGGCAGCTCCACCTTGTTGACCAGGCTCCAGAAGTCGACGTGGGGAGTGCGAATCAGGGAGATGTCGTTGTGCAGGTTGCCGCTGTTGTAGTGGTGGTGCTGGATGAAGTCACCGCTGCCAACCCAGTGGGAGTACTGGGGCTGGGTGCGGATGCTGGCGCCGTAGTTGATGGTCACGCCGTTGGCGCCGTTGGTGCAGTGGGCAGCCGTCAGGACCCAGGTGTTGCCGATGATCGAGCCACCGCACCACCAGTTGCCGTTGCCGCTGAAGGTCAGGCCAACGATGTAGGGCACTTTGCCCTCGTAGGCTGGGTAGCCGTTGGTGATGCGTCCCTGGATGTCCTTGACGGGCATAGGGCTCAGCTTCTGCTGGGGGGCAGGGATGGCGGTGGCCGCGGCCACGGCCAAGGCCAGGAATACGAACAGTTTCATCTCTATTAAGTTTCACAACTAATGGTGTTCTCTTCTGGAAAGCGGCCTTTTATACCAAAAGAAGTGGCCTTATCTCTCGGCCTTTCACACATCCCCAAGAGCTCACACCTGGTTTACTTGTATGTAAGACTCAGGCAGTAAATCTCGCCGAATTTTTGGCTGGACAAACTGATAAGTCCGGCGGAACAAATGGCTTTATTTTGTTGAAATTACGACTCACTCTTAAAGCTGGCCGACGTGAGACCCAATTGTAACCCAAGTTCGTAAGGATGTCAATAATATTGGATGATTGGGGATAGAAGTCACTTGATTTGTAAATGGTGTGAGGGACCTGCCGGCCCCCCACAAATAAATATTATAATGATAATAAATACATATATATATACTTAATAATAAATAGATAATAGTAATAATAACCTGGTGTAAATAATAATATTGATTTGGCCAACGTAAATAATAAGCACTAAATCTAGATCCTAGTTACTAAAATATAATATAAATAGATTTAAGACTTGCGCAAGCCATATACGATAGTTAAGCTAAGCCACCGCAAAACTACCATCGCTAGCTTGAAAAGCTCGAAGCACACGGACACACACACACAAGCCTAACAACGAAACTCACCACGAGCAGCGGTCACCTGACAGACCAAGTATGTAGGAGTAAGCGAGAAAGGACGCGATCAAGCCATGCAATCAACCCCCGAAAATTGGCACGCGCCCTAAGGAAAGAGCGAGAGGAAACGAGATCTTAGAAACTTCGAGAAGTTTCTAAGTGAAGCCATGAGAGCTTGGCAATGCCAAAAATCGAGGGAGAAGTGAAAAGATCGTCGGAAAGGACAGACGTGTTTTGTGCGAAAACGAAGCTAGCGATTTGCCACTCCACGTGGAGAAAACTGTGCCAGTGAAGAGACACCGAGTTTTGGAGCCACCAGCAGGCCATCGGGCCTCCACCGCAAGGAAGCCAACGAGGGAGCAACCCAGCCGTCGAGTGACGGCTGACGCAGACCAGCCGGAGCGGAGCAGCGCGGGACTTGTGCCGGCCCAGGACCAGCGGCGGAGCACGCAACAAAACAGGCGGGTGCTTGTGTGTGTGCGTGGTGTGAGACGGGTGAGTGGTGTGTGTGAAACCGCAACGAGTGGCATGCCAGGGAGTTCGGCCAACATGGCCAAGTGCGAATCAAATCTCGGCGGGACTCGATGCGGTATCACCAGAATGTAACCCTAACCTCAAACTTTGCCATCGTAATTCGTAACAAAACTAACCTCGCGAATAAGATATGATTAACATAGAAATACACTGGGAAAAATTGGTGAAGAAATGAAATTCATAAATTTAAATTCATATACTGGAAAATTGCGAGGAATAAAAAATTTAAAAGAAAAAGAGAGAATATAAATACACTGAGGAAAATAAATGGATAATAATAAAAATTCAAAAATATAGAAAAATGAAGTTTGATTAAATTTTTATTTAACGCCCGACTAAAATACTAAAACCCACCCATATCACGATGAACAAATATTTTTACGTCCAGAAGACTTGTACGGGGCCAGGCTCAGCCGGCCGCACAACTTGGGCCGACAGCGAGTGTTGACGGCGGAACTTGCCATCCAGGGTGACAACCTCCACGGCGAGTGCCGGTTGGGATTCCACCTGGCAAATGCATAGTTTCTAACGGGTAGAAAACGTCCCGTAATCGATCCCTCTCGGTCTCCTCGCGGCGAGTGCCACGAGCCAGACCCAATACGCGCTACCGCGGATGCCCTTCGCTATTTTGCTAATATCAAAAATAGAGTTTTCCAGCTTGGCAACCCGGTGGCTGACAACCTCCATTTCACGTCAGCCCACCGTTCATCGAAGACCAATTGTCCTATCTTTATAAATTTTCTGTAAAGAGATCCTGGCGTGACTGAGCTTCACCCCAGCCTAAGAACTACTTCACAATGGTTCGTGGTGCGGTGGTAAGGAGATATTTAAAGACGTAATAAGAATGTATTATTATAAGTTATTATATTGGGAATCATACTCTAATGAGAATCTTTAATATAATTAATTTTTTTTAAGCATTGATATATATAAAATTTTCTAGTAGATTGATTAAAACAAATTAATATCAGAGAAATCAAATAATAGTTTCATGTCGTATTTATTATATTATTTTTTGTGCACACAATTAGATAATATTTTGTAATAATATCTTGAAAGTCAAAAAATTGACATCAAGTTTCGGAAATATATTTTAACTAATATTACTCATGCGACTCGTAGGCCACACCATAAATAATTTCAGTTCTGAAAGCTATTCTGTATTGGTTTTCACTTGCTTAACACGTGGAATTTAAAATTAAAAAACTATATTATTTTTATAAATTTTAATAATGTAACCCCTT
>VNJR01007664.1:0-11418 GCA_008042585.1 Drosophila punjabiensis
ACTGTTCGAACTGCCTCGCACATCAGCATTCAGCGAGGACGGCTGCAAGAAGAGCGGAGGATGGCACCACATCCTGCTCCACATGCACGAGGAGCAGCCGCCACAGCGCGCACTGCATGCCAGTGAGCAGCATAGATCGCTCGTTGGCATCCGCCTTCGAGCTGCCCTGTAACCAAGTCGAAGACGAAGAGGTCTGCTCGGCGACAATCAGGTCCCGAGCGAGCAACTTCAAGCTCGAAGTCGTCCTGAAAATCGACCCAAGTCTGAGAATTCGAACTCCTATTCGGGCTCTGAGCGACGCCACAAGCGCAAAACTCGATGACATTCGCCTCGCGGATGAACAGTTCCACCGCCCGGCAACCATCTCCCTCGTGTTGGGATCAGATGTCTTCCCGAAGCTGTTCAAACGGCGGTTCCTAAAACTAGAAGATGGGTTGCCCGTTGCTCAGAGCACCGTATTCGGATGGACCGTCTCAGGAGCATGTCAAGAGGCCTGACGCAGCGGATGCTGCCTTTGCTGGCGCAAGGGGAGAAGAATGTTCGCACCACAGGGCGATTAGTTTTGAGCAGTGTACGAGCGAGCGCTTTCGTGCTACCTGTCACTCTAGCACTCGCCCGCTCTCCCTCTCCTCGGCCGTTTGTAGCTTCCTCCTATTCCAGCCGGCAAAAGGCGCCTCTCTACTCTTTCCTTCGTTAGATCTTTGTTAGTCTTCATCAAGCACAGAAGCGAATAAAACGATTTTTGTGAAGCGAACGCCGCTACCCACCCCTCCTTTTGAGTTCATTTCGTCCAGCGACCGCCGACGCCGCTTTATATTTTTGGCTCCACTTCGGTGGTGATCGGACTTTTGGCTCCGTGGACCAGTTCGCAGCTATTTTCGAGGGTGTAAAAACTAGCTATTCAGTATTATGTTTTACGTTTTCCTTGTCTAAACTAATATTGATTTCTAGGGTTGTGTATTAGTATCATAATTATAATTAATATGGAATATGTGCTTGCATCTAATAATATATGTATATATAGAAATGATAATGAAGTATATAATTGCGGCGACTCGTGGTTCTGCAGCGGATTTGGTCGTCCATCTTACTCCTGTCTGGGCGGTATGCCCACTTGTGGGCCTCTTTCGAAAAAAGAGCGTCACATTAATACTGTCCCCCTTAAAGCATGGCTTTTATGAAACACGCATCAACGTCTACAAATCATCTAGAGTTTTTTGCAAACATTATAAATATTTTTAAAAAGATCAAACAAACAAACGCCATCTTTACAGATTTCACCAAAGCTTTGGCTTCGGTGAACCATCAGCTACTGGGTTGTCCTCATTTGCCGACCAATTGGATTTCAACATATTCATCGAACCTAACTCAGAGAGTTGCTTCAAGGGTGCTTGCAAAACTTTCGGTGTTCCAAAAGGAAGCCATCTTCTGTTTGACTTACTTTTGCTCGTTATGTTGTGTTCGCAGATGATGTAAAGATTTATTTGCCACTGACTAATTCACACTCACATATGCTTTTGCATACTGATTTGAGCAGCATGCAATATCTTTGCAAATTATTCCATAGAGACGCATTCATTAAGTAACAGATTCTTGAGTTTTCCTTACCCACGACTTAAACTTTAACGACTACATTGGTGCAATCGCTGGTGAAGCTAAAGGGGCTTTTGACTTTCTTTAGCGATGATCTATGGAGTTTGATGATCTCTACATAAGAAAACTCTTTTATAGCTATTGCTCGTCCTATTTCTAAAATTTGATTCGTTTGTACAATCACTTCAATATCCGAAGTATTAAGATCTTATTGAATCGCTTAAAAAAAAATTAATTTTTTCGAACTATGGGCTTTGAACTGGGACCCACATCGTCACGTCTCTTGTTATGTCGACAGAATGTGCCCTCTGTGCCTGTCCTCTCTTAAAGATCGTCGGACCTATCACGGAATGATGTTATTATACAAATCAATTATTGGGCATATTACTTCTTCGTATCTTCTAAATCTAGTGAGGATCTCACTTAAGCCTGCGCAGTCGAATAAGTCTTGAAACCAGACTGCTAAGTCCCTTAAATCCTTAATTAATTAATAGTAGCAGCTATTTTAAATTACAAGCTGCAAGGGCTAACAAACTTTATATAATTCAGTGCCTTAGGAACGTTTTGCGTCGCACCACGCATATTTTTTCATATACGTGTCGATGTCGAGGAAGAAAAAAAAAATAATCATAAAATACAGAGCGATGAAAAAATCTATTTGTTTGTCGGGAGGCTTTGATGATTGGCAAATGGTACGAAACTCCTGCCTTTAGTTGTCTTTAAACTAGTTGGTTTGCCTGCAAGGGTCTGAAGACACCGTGAAAATCTCTTGTGAATGCAACTGAGTAAAGCTTTAGTTAAGAAAAGACAATTACTGGTTTTATTAATGAAACCTAACGTTTTCAAAAGATTTTTAATGGTGGATGAAACATACTGCAGTCTTGTCTACCGAAAGAATTTGTTTTTATGTGGAAAAATCATTATTGGTAACCGATATATCGTCCTTTAAGGTTAATATATATGAAAATGTTAAATTGTTTATATGGGAGAAATCTATGTTAATACCAATTAGGATATCAACAAAATTTAACAACGACGAAAATAACAGTACTTTAAGATGGCTTACCGTTTTTTTTTTTTAAATATAACCGTATTGAAAGTACAACACCGCGAATGTACCCAACAACAAATGGCAATGCGTCCTTTTAAAATTAAATATCTCAAAAGCCTGACGTATAAATTTTCGATTCAGAAAATATTTAAATTTTTTGGATTCCGATTTTTCTGTTCATTGAATCTTAAAAGAAAGAAAGAAGAAAAACCCATGACAGTCTAATTAATCTAGTCGCTTGTGCTCAAATGCCAAAACTGATAAATTGTTTAATCTATCGGTTGACAAGCTAATATGTACTTTACGGACGCATGATTCGGATACTGCCCTTATAGAGGGAAAAGCATAGATTTTTGCATAAAGGATTAACAAATTTAACATTTCTTGACGCACCTTATAAAGTTCTATCACTATTACAGTATTGTTTTTTTTAACTTCTATTTTTATTGAATTGTTTAATTTCTCATTCATTCTACGGACTTCGTCTCTGTGTTCCTTGGAAACTTTTTAGGTCAATTCGGTCAGAGGGTGCAGTTTTTTCAAATTCATCCATCCATGTAAAAATAGCATAGTTTTGTATAAAGCGAACTTTCTTCATCGTGATGTCGATAGTTTCTTCTTCTTATATCGCCTCAGCTGTCGCGCTATCTTATTCAAACTAAATTTTAAGATCATAACACATACATATTTTTGAAGCCAAGCTTTTTGTTTATTTCACGCTGTGCAAGCCAAAGCTGTATTGTGCAAAAGTTCCTAACAAAAGTGAACCGCCTCTAATATTTGTTATTAGCGCATATTGCATATATTCATATATGTGCATATAGCCATCTTCATACATACGTACATTCGTTCGACAGTTATATTCGCTGTTTCTAGGCAAGCCATCTAGCAGCAAGATTTCCCTACGACTTTTACCACTGTCATCGGAAATGATGACGAACCCACAGAGACCAAAGAACAAAAGTATCTACGGTAAAGTTTAGGCGGCGTGGTTCTGGAGACTGTACGCTCGCTCGAACCCTCGATTTAAAATACATTTATTGCTTCTGTTGCTAACTCAAATCAGCCGATATGTTTATTTTGCGATACAAGGTATCATTATTTGCCAGAATGTTCACGGTATTTAAATTTAAGTCCAAATCTTCGGTATAAAGAAGCAAAGAAGTTGCACCTTTGCCCCAAGTGTTTGCGCAAGGGGCACAGTTTGCTTCAATGCAAGTCGAGTAATTGTAGATATTGTCGAATGAAGCGCCCCTCATTACTACATATCAATCAAGATCCATCCGCACCATACACTTCATATTCATCTTCATCCATCCCATTCTTAAGCTTTCCACCATTACCATCGACTTCATCAACATTAGTATCATATGCTCAGGCATCATCCTGATCATCATTTATCAAACCCTCCACCAAATAATCAGAATTAATAACTTTTGAGAAATGCATCGATGTTGAATTCCTTTGTGTAAAGCTATCAATTAACGGTAGTTTTATTTATATTACATGTTCTTACATTCCTCCCTTGTCGGAACTTCCTATATATTGAAACCATCTTTCCGCTATCCAGTTGGTTTCCAATAAACTTTCGGATAGGGACAATTTAGTAGTGTTAGGTGATTTTAATACCCCTGGCGCTATTTAGTCCACGAATAATTCCACAAATACACTCTTACCATCAACGCAACATGACCTTAATTCTGGCTTGTTTGACATTTTGCTGTCCCAAGTCAACCATGTCCGAAATTCTTTGGAGCGCTTGCTTGATCTTTGTTTTGTCTCTGATCCGGCGAGAGTTAGTTTGGCTGGGGTGGCACCCCTCACGCAACCCAAAGATCCTTATCATCCTACTTTTGATGTGACTCCCGATATTGGGGCTGATGTACAGAGTATTTCTGACTGACCAGTCACAAAAGTTCTCTCCTTTCGTAAGACGTTCTTTGGAAGGCTGAATAATTTAATTTCTGAATTTAATTGGTCCGATCTATACATGTGCACTGACATGGCGGATGCTATGGACATTTTTGACAATGCCATGAATTCATTTTTTACTACATGTGTTCCGTTACACTATCCATCAATCTCGAATAAGCTCCGTGGTTTACTAAAGAGTTGAGTCGCCTTAAGAATATAAAATCTAGGCTGTATGCTAAATTTAGACGCACCTGCTCTGCTACTGCACTTTCTGCCTATTTAACACTAAACGTAAGCCCCAGAATCATCCTTCCTCTCTTTCATTTGAAAATACGACCGCAAATAATGTTTAGGAAATGGCCGATCTATTTGCGCAGTTTCAAACCACATATTAAAAATCGACAGATTTAAATTAGACCTATTCTTACAGCAGGTCCAAGTCGAACCTTATTTTCAGTCCTAGTTTGAACGAAAGCTCTCTTCTTATTGATCTCCATCGCGTAAAGCGTGATTATTTACCAGGTCCCGACGGAATACCTGGCTGTGTGCTTAGGTATTGCGCCGAAGCCCTGTGCAAGCCCCTTCTTAAATTGTTTACCTTATCCTTAGAAACTTCCCACTTTCCCACTTTCATTTGTAATTCCTCTCCACAAAAAGGTAGCAAATCGGGAGCCAATAACTACAGAGGAATCTCTAAGTTGTCGGCCATCCCAAAACTTTTCTAAAATGTCATTTCTCCACATTTGCAGCACCTTTGTCGATCAGTAATTTCTCCATGGATTTATTAAGCGAAGATCAACAACAAACAATTCTTTAGGAGCTCACTTCTTTTATCATAAAGGGCTTCCATAATAATCTTCAGGCAGATGTCATTTATACTGATTTCATTTGAATCTGTTCAACATTCAATTCTTGTTAGGAAACTCGACTTAGTGGGGTTTCTGGATGATCTTCTTAGATGGATCTCAAGTTATCTTATTGGCAGGGAGTCATTTGGGTCCCCTATTGTTTACATTATTTATTAACGACCTGCCCAAAGTCTTGATTAACTCTAGAGTACTTATGTACGCTGACGACGTTAAGCTTTGCGTGCAATATAAGCACGCTGCTTGTCAGTCTGATTTAAAAACAGATCTTGATAATTTTCAAACTTGGTGCCGGATAAACCTATTAAACTTAAACGGCTCTAAGTGCAAGCTTATGAAATTCTCTCGTGCTGCTCTTCTGCTCTTTAAAAAGAATTCATATTGTTGATGATTTGGGCGGTCGCCTGGACCCCAAACTCGACTTCATTGATCACATTGGTGATGCATGGTGAATAAAGCCAGGGGTGTGCTTGGATTTATTAAACGGTGGTCGAAAGAATTCAATGACCCCTACGATACTAAAACATTATATNTCCTATCTTAGAATATGGATCTTGCGTATGGAATCCTCAGTATGGAGTCCACAGTAATCGCATCGAATCTGTTCAAAAGAATTTTTTACTTTTCGCTCTATGCGGTTTAAACTGGGATGCAGATCGTAGATTACCGTCATATTCTAGAAGACTCCTTCTAATTAACTTACCTTCCTTAGCCAATCGTAGAACTATGTTAGGCATTACCTTTATCTACAATCTTATTCGCGGTGACGTGGAAAGTTCTGACTTGTTTGGTCAGCTGAATTTTCATGTTTCGAGAAGAAACACTAGATCCTTCTTGCCATTAGTCTTGCGCCAATGTAGAACTTCGTTTGAATTGCACGAACTGTTTAGAGTCTTATGTGCAAATTATAACGATTTGTACACTATAACATCTAACGTAGATAGGCTTCCTAGACTAAAAACCTTAATCCTATCCCACTTAGTACGTATGCAAACAAACAACCAGGCAGCACGCCAGTAGTTATTTTCCTCGTATTCTTTTCTATTTTTTCCATCGCGTCTACTAACATCTAACCCAAACAGGCACGTGCTTGGTGTCATAAGGGCCACTTGAGTGTACTTGAGGGTAGTGCATCAACGTCCAAAGAAAAAAAAAACCCTCGAATATTATGCCGATCGACTACGTGTAGCTTCCAACTTCTATTATCTACGTAAGAGATAATAGCAATTTTATATTCAGCGTCTCAGTTAAACTTCATAACTTCTCGCCTACCAAAACCAACTTAATTTGAACCCTAGAAAATCGCATACACTCGGTTCTGGGATCGGAGAATTCTCTGTGAATCCCGGGATGTCAGATATTGTGCGTCATTCTCAGCTGTGGTAACTCACAGTATCACGGATTATCAGTCCCATTTCAACATAAATGCTACCTTCTGGAGGATTCCATAAAACATTTCGCTCAGTAATCCTTTTTTCAACCAAACGCAACGAATTTGCCTTTTAATTAACGTTGGTCTGTTCTTCGAAACTATTGCTACGGTACAAATTTAGTTGGATAACAGTTTTTCGACACTTCAGAACACCAAGCTTGGTTGGATCGTCTCTGGAGGTCTGTCGAGTACATCAAATCACAAGTCTGTCTTAGCTGCCATTGTCAAGGATCCTACAGATCATTCTGATGATGGCACATTTGCTGCCGAAGTAAAGCGAATTTGGGAAAACGAAGACTTCAGTTGTTCGAAGACATCGTTGTTGCCGGAAGACTTGCGATGTGAGCAACTCTTCAAGGAAAACGTTACCAGACTTGATAATGGTCAATATTCTGTTCGTCTCTTGACTACTTCAGGTTTCGAATCCCTAGGTGATTAATATTGCTTGGCTCGTCGTCGCTTCAGGAGTTTGGAAGCTAAACTGGAGAGAAACCCGGCCCTGAGAGCTCAGTATTCAGCATTTTTACGTAAATATATCGATCTAGACCACATGTCTCTTGTTACGCAGGAACTATCGGTGCCACAATTCTTGTTGCCCCACCATTGCATACACAAGCAGGATAGCACGAGCGCGAAGCTTCGTGTCGTGTTTGATGGATCTGCTAAGACGACTTCTGGTAGCTCTCCTAACGACTTACTTCTCGCAGAGCCAACAATTCAGCAAAAAATATTCAAAACCCTTCTTCGCTTTCGATTTTTTAAAATACTGAACTCAACGGATGAATTGAGTGTTTTCAAACTGAACACGGTGACTTCAGGAACCAAGCCAGCTGCCTTCTTGGCTATAAGAACCATGTGTCAACTCTCTTATGATGAGGAGGATTTCATTTCCAATAGGAGCATAACTTGTTCCTAGAGATTTCTTTGTGGACGATTTAATTTCTGGTGGGGGCTTAGTTGAGGAGGTGAGAGAAATTCGTTGTCACTTTCCGATCCGCAAATGGTGTTTGAATGATGCAACTGCCCTGGAAGGAGAGTCTGACTTAACAGGGAGCAGTTAATTAATTTTCACAATGGATCGGATATCGCCAAGGCATAAGAATTAATCTGGGATTCATCATACGATCAGCTACTATTTCATTTTTCTCAAATAAAAAAAAATGTTTCACAAGGGACAATGAAGGTATAGATTTCTTGTCCCTTTTATTTCTGGTCAGACTCGTCTATTGTGTTGGCGTGGATTGGGCAGCCTACGAGGAAGTTAAACATTTTCGTACCAAACAGAATCGCGAAATTCAGGAGATGACGAAAGATATGTCTTGGCATCACGTTTCAACAAACCTAAATCCGGCAGATGTGTCGCGAGGATGTACACATATGGAATTGCTGGAGCATTCCTTTCCTCCATTCCTACTATGAAGCAGGAAACAACACGTTTCGACAAACCTATATCCGGCAGATGTGTCGCGAAGATGTACATTAATGGTCCCTTCGGTCTAATGGACCTTCATTCCTGCTATGAAGCTCGTCAAATTGGTCCTGCCTGCTGCATGTAGTGAAGGATATTCCAGAGCGTCGTTCCGCAGCTTTTATTGGAGCCGTTTGCTTCGAAATTTCATCAAGCTGCAAGTTTCTAAACTCTTTCGCTAAGTTGCAGCGCGTATTCGCGTACATTCATCGGTTCATCTCCAATTTCATATCCAAAGCTGTACGCTAAAGGTTGAGGAGATCAACTTGAGAACCTTACGTCTGCTCAGGAGCATCTCCAGCAAGTTACCATAGCCAAGGAGTATGAACTTCTTAGGCAGGGCAAGCCGTTTCCGCAGAAAAGCAAGGTAGTTTCACTGAGGCCAATACTCGGCTCCGATGGATTACTGCGCGTTGATCGAAGGCTTCAAAACGCAAACTTGGATTACGATAGAAGGCATCCGATATTGCTGCCCAAGATCATCCAGACACCAAGGCAATCATCGTTTCCTTCCTAAGAAATATTTCCATGCGGGAGTGCAGGCGTTGCTTGCCACATGGCGGTAAAGGTATTGGCCGATTGAAGGCTATAAGCTTGTAGATAGCATCATCAACAAATGCGTCAGATTTTTTCGGATGAAACTGTGACTTGTGAGCATGTCATGGGTAGCCTGCCAGCAAAGCGAGTTCAGCCTAATCCACGGGAGTGGACTATTGTGGGTCCTTCTATCACATGGCAGAGACCAGGAACAAGGCACCCAAAAAATGCTATATCGCCGTTTTTATCTGCTTCTCCACAAAAGCGGTCCAGTTATAAGTCGTCCAACGGATTCTTTCATCGCAGCGCTGAGAAGATTCATCAGCCTTAGAGGCAGTCCGCGTACCATCTGGAGTGACAATGCGACGAACTTTGTCGGCGTAAAGAGCGAGCTTGTCGAGCTGAGGGAGCTATTGTTGAGCAAGCCACAAACAGCATTGATATCTTCCGCTTGTTTAGCTGATGGGATTGATTGGAAGTTCATCCCTCCTCGTGCCCCGCATTTTGAACTTCGAACGTTTGCCTATAAGATTGCTGCCATCCTCCATCCATTGCTGCCAACTCTCGTCCACTCTGCCAAACTTCAGAAAACGCTAAAAACCTTGAGTTACTAACGCCAACGCGTTTTCTAAAGGGTGACCTTGACAGCACACATAATCGCGAAGGCCGTCTCACCATATGGCAACGGGTGACCCAGATGCAACAACACTTCTGGAAAAGATGGAGTATTTTTCCCTACTGCAAAAAGGAATCAAGTGGTGTGTCGAAATGTCGAACATCAAGAGCGGAAGCATTGTGTTACTGAAGGAGGACAACATTCCACCATTGAGATGGCAGCTTGAGTGCATCCAGGATGTCAAACCTGGCGGGGACGGCGTAACCAGAGTATCTATGGTCCGTACATCTACGGGTCTAATCAAGAGAGCCGTCGCCAAACTAGCCGTTCTGCCCATCGACTCCGATATAGTTGGAACCGTACCTCTTCCAACGGGGGGAGTATGTTCGGAGCAGACCGTCAGCACCTTGTCTTGCGCGCATAGGTGTACTGCTACGCTCTTCGTCGTTCTTTTTTCTTATCTCTAATATTCGTCTTCTTAACTACATTTTAAGCTCATGCCAAATGAAACATATATATTTTTTAAGACAAGCTTTCGATTGGCAGTTGCAGCTCCGAGAAGACTCGATAACGCAATAAACACGTCATATTTAATTCGACCTATTCGTGCGTTAATTATTCATTTGCAAAAGGGTGGCATATATGTTGTCTTCACCACAAACACATATGTCAAAACATGAAAGGTACGTGTTAGAGTAGTCAAATGGCAATACGTGCCTCGAGATAAGCATTAAAGCGAACCTTGTTGCCGAACATATTTTGCTGGAACATTTTTAAAAAGAAATTTTTGTTCATGTCTCAACAATTGCCAAAACGCTTTATATTGTAGGATTTGTGTAACGATCAACTTCTAGATTTGTACGATTCTATCAATACAGACGATGAATTTGAAAACCAATCAAGTGACGAGGATGGCGGTAAATTAAATTTAAAAAAATGCTTTAATCATTAAACACTCTAATCTATTTAGTTTCACATTAATGAGATAAATTTTGGGAAACCCTAAGCTTCCAGTGGAAATAATGGATCTTAAAACTTCTTTACAGCTATTTCTACATTTTTTTTGGTATAAATATCGTGAATATTATTGTGTAGAAGACCATCTCTATATAAGCCTATGTGCCTATATCACATAAGAGCAAAATCCATGGATTGCGCATCCCGAATATTTTATCATTGTATTGACAAACGCTTATATTTCATACAAACTGTTGGAATACCCCTATTCAACTATCAAAAATACCATTTAACGATTTATCGATTTAAGCACGATCACACTGAAGTGCCATCGTTCTCTTTTGTTTCCTGACTTCGTTGAGTGTACATGTGGTGTGAGCAGAAGAAATAAAGAAAACAACTAATGAAATAATATAATATAAAAGATCTAACGTTTTTCTTACATTGTTAATAATAAAACGGTGTTTAGTTATATACAAGTACATATTCCAACAGGTTATGGGCCCAGTCCATGCCTATATAGTTATATATATATATATATATATATATATATATATACCATTGCACATTCTTGTGAAACTCATTTTTTTTCTGCAAGGTCTCTATACCATTGCAACGTGTTGTGAAATTCCTGTGTGCGTGTGTAAGGAGATAGAAGAAGTAATGGAGGAATCGAAGCGAAACATAAAACCGTTTAATGGAGAGAAATACTCTGTATGGAAGTTTCAAGTTCGCTCATTACTTGCAGAATTAGATTTTCTTAAAGTTGTAGATAAGGAAAAGCCTGATAGTGCGGATGCCGATTGGGTCAAGGCTAATAGAAGTGCAAAGAGTGTGGTCGTTGAGCACTAAAGTGATTCGTTTTTAAATTTTGCGTCTAGTGACCTCACATCACACCTTTCATGTGGCCTGCACTTAGGTTACATGTTCGGCACTGCACCCTTTGTAAACTATTCGAACTTGAAAAATAAATGTATGATTCTC
>VNJR01007683.1:0-75634 GCA_008042585.1 Drosophila punjabiensis
CAATTAGGCGATCCATCTCCGTCGCTTGCCGCTCCTGTCACTCTGCACTGCAGTTGCACTGCGATTCTGCGGCATCTCGCTCGCTCCTTGCGCAGGCGTCTGTCTCTGTCTGTGGTTAGTCCGTTCTCGCTCTCTCCCTGCCGAGTGGCCGGTGCTAATCGGTTACGTCGCTCTCTTCTCCACTTTCCACTCTCCAAGTCCAGAAGTGGAGTCGCCTCCAACGCGGACTCATTGGTTTCTCGTCCGGCCAAGTCACCAATGTCCGCCAATGTCTCGTGTAATGCGTTTTTTCCACGTCCCTGTCTTCGGAAGGGGTGCCTGCGGTTTCGGGTGGGGAGCAAGAAGGGGCTGATATGGAGTAAAAACTAGATCACGGAGAAAAATTACTAATTACCAATAAGATAATTAGTATAAATTTAACTTCATTCTTGGAACTTAATTGTAAAATAGTTTATCAATCTTATGTAAAAGGATAATTTTCCCTAAACTATGCCTAATAATCATGAAGTAAACAGTAAAAGGTAACTCTGATCAAATTTTTGCGTTTTGATTTGATTTAATAAATGGTACTGCTTTCCTATAAATATAAACCTTTACCTTTCAGTTCTTTGTTCGATCGCAATGAAAATTCGTTCTAGTTTTCAACCTATTTCAAGAAATATAAGTATAAGATTTAGTACCATATCTTGTCTATAGAGAATTCGCGACGTACATACATATTTAACTTAATAGTTATATCAATGGCAATAACTTTCATTAAATCGAATATTTATTTATTTATTAAATAAAATGGTTAAAGTTCAGTAAGTGAGCTTAAATTATATATTCGTAAACTAATAAATAATGTTATTTCTTTTTTAAGACTATAAAAGGTCTCAATTTGTGTTTCTCTGTCATTCTATTTTTTTACAAATAAAACAATTAAAAACCCATTTAACAAATTCAGTATAATATTCTGTTAAACATTTTCCTATTTAAAGAACTTATTTCTCCTAAAAATTCGATCTTCTAATAATTTAAATTACATCTTGTATTTTTCAGTGTTGCTTTCTGTGATCCATGATTGACAGCCATTTCTTGGTGTCTCGGCATTCCCATAAAAAACACCTTTCCCAGTCGCACCGGGCCAGTTGTATTACCAAACAAAATCGCTCGTCAATTATAAAGGCCGAAAGCCGAAAGCAACTGGTAGCCAAAGCTAGAGCTCTGGCCTGAAAGTTTGATAAACAATGCACTGAAATCGAAGGCCCGAGCAATTAATTATTGAACTTTTACAACTTTGCCTCGACTATGGGATTGGGCTTTGGCTTGGATTTCTGGCCGCATTTTCGCTCAATTGTGCGACGACGCTCAAAGAGAGATCCCCGAATGCTCAGTGGCTGGCTCGACCACAACCACAGGCAAACCAGAATGCAGTGAGGGCACAAGCGGCAACGGCAACCCGATCCCGAGCTGTATAGCTACAGCCAAGTGGCTCTCGGCTGCGGCCAAGACCAGGGTCCAGTTCCAGTTCAGTCTCAGTCAGCGAGTCGGCGGGCGTTGAGTTGGATTGAGTGTGAGTGCGAGTGCGATTGTGCGGTGCGCGTCGAGTCAGCGAGCGTTGAGCAGCAGCGGCAGCAGCAGCAGCAGGAACAGCAACAGCCAACACAGGCAACACCACCAACAGCAACAGCAACACTACCGAGCAGCAGCAACACAAGCCACGGTTCCGGTCCGCGTTCCCCTCGAGCGAAGTAACCCCAAAAAAAACGAAAACCGTCGGAAAAACAGAGCTCCCGAAAATGCCGCCTCTCAAAAACAAGTAGCTCCAGAAGTAAAGTTGAACCACGAACTGCTAGCCTGGCATGGCCACCACCACATCTCCCGGCCCCACCAGGACAACCACTAAGATTTCCCTGCCGGTCGCAGGATCGGCACCAGGATCAGGCGGCGGCGAATCCCCCGCTGGAATAATGCCCATGGCCGTTGTGCCAGTGCCGTCGCATCTGCAGCTGCTGGGCAGCTCTGCCGGAGGCGTTGGCCAGCCGTCGGCAATGACGCCCATGTCGCCCACGGCAGCGTCTACAGGTGAGTGATCTTATGAAATGCAGGCTCTTCAGTCTATATTATAGGGATAAAAGAGAACAATATTATTTTTGTTTGGATTAAAGGATGTTAATTTAATTTTATTATAAACCTTTTAAAATTATAACTTTATTTGGACTTTGACAAATTTAAGCTCCACTCCACTCCTGATTCTATTAAAACAAATTATAATATATAATTTTAAGCAAATAAGCAAGATCTAAATGTTCTTAGAGCCTGTAAAATAACTAAAACAATTGTTCTCAAAAGCTTATCATATCTGTTATTTTGTAATATGTAGAGTATCTTATAGATTTTGTTTTTAAAATTATTTAATTGATTTTAAATATATGGAGAGAAAGGATATATGAAACTAACATTAAATGTTAATAATTAAATCATTGAGATTATTTTATAAAATAAACGATTGATTTCCCAGATAAAATATGATTTAAGTCATACAAAATAGTGAAAATTAATGTTTTGATATTTTAAAGTTTCTTAAATAACTATATGGTAACTTACACAAGTAATCAAGAACAGTTATATTTTTCATTTGAAATTAATTTATTATTATTTCCAAATTATATTTAGAATGTTTATTGAACTAAGCAAAAGATGAAAATATTTGATGCCTTAATCATAAGCTGAATATAAAGCTTAAAGGGGTTTAATATAAAGGATTTTGTGACTTACATTGCAATTACTGCAATAGATTGCAACTTCGTTCCTGTAGCCTGCAGATACTGTCTCTTAAATTTCATCTGAAAGATGTCCGATGATTTCCAAATTATTTTCTCCCCTTGTTACTAAACTTCCTGCAAATATTTCTGTTAATATTGCTTCCCAAAACCAGCGATATGGCTGCGTTATCCGCCGATGTTGCTCGTATTGTGCTGCACGCTCCATGTGAGCCGCAAGTTTTCGGGGCGAATTCCGTGAACTGACAGGGATATCGGAATCGGGGGCCCGAAACAGTTTAAGACAAAAGCCAGCCACAAGAAACTGGTGGCACTAGTCAAATGCCTGCTGGAAAAGTGCAATGATTTGGAAATTTCACAACAGCAACAGCAACGCAGCAGCAGCAGCGACACTGCAGCAGCAACACACAGCACACACAACAGACTACACACAACTGTGGCAACTGTTTTGGTCTTTCGCACATCAGTGGCAATTCGTTTTGCACAAGTATGGGTTGTCAAATAAAATTAGTTCACGTCGCCGGCCATCGAATGTATCTGCAAGATACACACCGAGCCCAGTCCCGGATGGAGGGGCAACCAAAGCTTTGACTTGTCTCTAGAAGGTGTTGGAAGTTGCACAATAAATAAATAATTATAAAAAGAGCCCAGGCAGGGCAGAGGAGAAAATAAAAGAGAGAGAGAGAGAGAGAGCGAAGGGGAGACCCCGAAGGAGACGGGAACGGAGGAGTCCACCGGGCTACATGGCATACTCGTTGTACATTGAAGTTTAAGCATAGGGCAGAAACCATACTTAGGGGTCTCGGGTTTCGTGGTGCGTGTATTCGCATTATTCTTAGAAAGCCAAGCGTATAAAAGGTGTGCACAATGATTTTGAAGACTGCCCCGGTTCTTCGCTTCGAAATGCACATGCCGGGGCCCGGAGAGCTCCTTACGTTACTTCTTGCCTTGCGTTACGTACTCCTATATATGCAGATGTGTGTCATCCAAGTCGGAATCGTGGGTTATCATTTCACGAGTGCTCGGGTTTTTTTGTTTTTCTTCCAAGAATCTGACAAAAAAGGGAAATAGTGACCTAAGTGTGTCACCTGGTTAAATTATAGTTTTGTTTTATATCTGTGCTAGTAATGTGTATTAATTTTGTAAGTTTAACAAATTAAAAAAAAAAAATGTAAAAATATTTTCTTTTCACATACCAAATTTTTCGCTCAATTGCACTTTAATGCATTTCATAAAGTATCTTTAAAACATTTTTTTGAAAGACCGACAAAAGTAGGCAATTATTATGTTTTATGGCCAAGCACCCAATAAAAGAACTTTATCTGCGAATTATCCAAGGTAATTTGTGCTGTTTACACCTGTTAAGTCCCATAAATAAATTATCAATTTTTGAAAGGATTGATCGAAAATGAAGATGCAATTTTTACATACGGACTACACTATAGTATATATAAAAGGTGTTTTATGAAATTATCAAAAGCTCGTTATTAGTTTTTCAATAATAACAAGAAAGGAAGCTACTTCGGCACGCCGAATCCAATCCGGCTGGTATATAGAAGACTATCTGCAAAGTTTCATTCAGATAGCTTCAAAACTAAGGCACTAGTGTGTGTAGAAAGCGATTGATGGACGAAAAGATGGACATATCTAGATTGACTCGGCTGTTTATCCTGATCAAGAATATATATACTTTATAGGGTCCTCCTCCTCCTTCGCTGCGTTGCAACCTTTTGACTAAAATTATAATACCCTGCAAGGGTATAAAAATGGGGAAATATTGAATCATAGAGATTATCCTTCAAGCAGTATTTAAAAACCTGAAAAGATTAACAAAATTTAAGTTAGACATACATAATGGCTAATCAATGTTAATACCCTTTAAGTGCACTTTTTGTAGAACTTTAATTTAAAACTTTCTCTTAAGTTGAACAACATCAAAACCCTAAAGACTATTATTTAAAGTAATTAGAAACGTCATCAAGAATTACCATTATAAAATACAATGATTTCCAAAGGTATTTATACTCCGATGGCTAGCCACGATTTAATAATAAATTATAAGCCACAAGCGTAGCATAAAAATCCAATAGCGCTGGGCATAAAATTAGAGTGACTTAAGTGTATGTAAAAATCCCCTGAGCCCCTGGTTTTCCCCCTGAAGAAGCAGAATTCTTGGAGCTTAGGAAAATGTGCGAAGATCGCAGTAATGCGCACTGGGCAGTAAAAACCAGAAGCTTCGGAGGACGAGTAATGCGCTGCGCGCGACAAACAAGATCAGCGAGCACTAACTGGTGGGGCTGGGACAGGCCGAGGATGCGCTGAGGAGCCACATAAAAAGCGAGCCACTTTAATTTATATGCGGTGCCAGTGGGGCACAGGGGGACGGCAGACCGGGTTGAGGCAAAAAGTTACCGGTAGCAATAAATCAAACTATCAATTGAATTCCGAGGCGATCATCACTTGTGGCGAGCTGCGATCCCGAGAGTTGCGTTCGAGCTTCAGACCGATCGGGTCCCGGTCGGCATCGCTTCTTGTTATAAGTCTCACGGTGACGTGCGAGTGGGTGCACCGAGGGAAAATCTAGGTAATTTATAAATGATTAAATACAAAATATAGGGACTCAAGAAATCTTAAGATATTATATATTAAAATCAAATAATTTGGATTATAAGGCAAGTTAGTGGTTAAAATAAAAAACCTGAGCTTAAGTTTTTTTTCTCTCTGTATGAGGACACAAGGGAGTAGCAAAGGGTTCGGAGTCTGGGCCGTGGTTCATGCGATTTTAAGCCGCTTTCGCAATTGACCGAGGCGCATCGAGGGGCAGTCGGAGCTGTCGCATTGCGTAGTAAATCATCGGTGGATCCCGCTCCGACTTTAGCATAGAATCTGGACCGCGGCGAGTGGAACTGTGACGAGGACTGGGACAATCCGGAGGCACTGAGCTGCATCCCTGTTGACATCCAAGTTGGTTGCTGCGGCGGCATAAATCAAGCATGGCCATAACCGCGGCAACAATTGGTGCAACAAGCGAGTGCAGCAAATTGCTTCACTACAGCCAAGAGTGGAGTAGTCCCGGACCCATCTGCATGGGGTTTAATTAGCCAAACCAATCCGCATCCCGATCTCAAGGAGCATTCTCGGTACCCGCTGGCATGCCGTCGTCGCCACACACGGAGCCCGATCGGCCCAAAAAAGAGGTGTTAAAATGTGTGCAGTTCTCGCGATCAGATAAAATGTCAAAATGAACATAAAAGCTTCTACATCCGAGGAATGGCCAATTGCTGCCGCGACACGGACAAACCGATCTCCCGTCCCCATACCCATTCCAGTCCAGGCTCAAGTCCAAGTCCAAGTCCAGATCGAGGTCTTCAACAAATTGCCAGCGGGAATTTTATAAATTCCGACTGGAATCAGCAGTCAGTGTCACCGGGCGGCGGTAATGGACCACACCGCGTCCATTATGCCCATAAACGTTGACACTTCCGCCATGGGACGGGTCGGGAGGAGGAATCATCCTCCGGCTGCGACTTTGACTTTGACATCGTCGATCAAAAACACACCGAAATTTGTCCAGATATCTCTCATTGTCTCCCGTTGCAGTGCCCCTCTGGAGGTCCTCTCCTGGAGGCCTCGCTCGCTGATCGCGCTACAAATTTCTTGGTGTTTCTGTGTCACGCGCGGAATGCCGGCAACAGCTTCGTTTAAATTCCAATTGACATTTAATGATTTTGGGTTTGAGCACTGAAAGAAATAATGGTTTGAATTACACCTTAATATATATTGTATATTTTTTAATTTGTAGTACGTAAATTTAACAAAGACATTGTATACGTTAATAGGTATTTAGTAAAACATGAAAGTATCTATAAAATTACAGGTGATCCCAATTAAAAATAATTGTATTATATAATTAATATTCACAGAAATATTTACAAAGGTTTAAAATAATATTATATTTGTTTAAGCAACAAATTTTCCCCTCTGTACTAATCATTGTCCATCCTTTCCCTTTCAGTTCTCTCCCAGCCACACAGCCTGAGCCCATCCACGCCCATCTTGGCTACGGGAACTCCTCCAGCTCCAGCGCTGGGCGGTATCTTTTGCGGAGGCTCTGGACCCGGCTCTGCGGGACCAGGAGCAGTAGCAGCGGCTGCTGCAGCCACCAACCTGAACGCCTTGGCCTCCCAGCATCGCCTGCTGGAGCTGTCCCGCTTTGGACTTAGAGGATACGACCTGGCCCAGCACATGCTGTCCCAACAAGGAGCCGTGTCCAAGCTGCTGGGTGAGTTACACAGATTAGGTTGCCAGAAGGGCGGAAAAACGGGGTCTAGACCACCGGGCCTGACCAATGGAATCAGCGGCATAACGCGGAACCACAAAACACGCGCCCCAAATGCAACCGCCAAGTGTCCCCAAGCGTTCCAATCGATTTGCACGGCTCCGTCTGCGGGGTCACGTAAACACGACAAATCGATTGGCAATCGCCATCGCCCCCACCTGCACCTGGACACCTCCTGGTTACCCAGTCTGCGGTCCAAGAGGAAACCTGCAGCAGCCGCACACCTGTTGCCACGACAATCGGGCATGTCATTCGCGATTTTGCCGCCTTCTGCGCACTCGATTTTCGCTAATTTGAATTGCAAGCTTAGATTTGAACAGGAAATGCATTATTTGGAAGTTTTAAAGTTAACTTGCATTATTTTTGGAAATAGGAAATACTTCTATTTATTCTAAATTAATTCCTGTGAGGGTTTATATAACTTAGTATAAGACTGCGCCTATTTAATCCATTATTTTCAATCCTCTCTTTAAATTCCTTTAGCTATCTTCATCTGTAAAGAATGGAAGAATTGTTTTGTTAATTTGTATACAATCGAAAACCACAACTGTAAAATCCTCTAAAAATATTACGGCACTCAAAATTTTAATATTCAATAATATATGAAGAAGACACATAAATAGTTGCCTTTTTAAAAATCTTTTAATAAACTGTTAATTCTATTTAGTATCAAGGATGTCAGAAAATATTTATTGTTATATTGATATGTGATAAATAAATAATCTGCTTATTTAAAAATTTATTTTAAAAGTTCTTCCCAAAGCTATTAGTGCCAAAGACTTTTAACAATTTATAAATAAATTAAAGGTGATTTTTGGAATATTTCAAATATAGTTGCGACAGTTTCCAATAGTTTCGAAATAATAGGAAGCAGGATATTTCTCTTGTTATATTATAGTTCTATTGTATTTTCTGCGTAGTATCTAATCTATTCAGTCCCCCTCTCCTTGAATATATGTAGTACTTCGTATATAGTATAGTATTCCAAACTGAAATTATCACAAATGCGTCCGTCAGGTTACGCCAAATAAATCTGCCCATTCACAAATATTCATTAGCGTAACTTCGAATCGCACCATCCGATCTGTGTGGATGCAATTCATTCCCATTCTAGTCAATTTAAATTGTGTAAATAATTTCCGTTTTGCACGGCAAAAAACTACAACAAATGGTCGCGTAGATGTCCATTCATTAATTTAAGCCAAGCGAATGCACAGCAAAAAAAATAAAAATATAATAAAAGCGCTTACACCTGAGGTGATGAAATTCCGTTTAGGCCAAAGATAATGGGCTTGCCATTTGAATTTAAATTAAATTGCACAGCCGCGTGAACCAGCTAATCCCCTAATTTTATGAGATATCTTTTGGGATTTTCTCGGCGTGTAATTCCGCGACAGCGCTCAATTTACAAGATAAACGCGCGCGCCTGTCAACTGCTTCCGACGAATTATCATTCGAGCCGCCTCTGCGACTCTGGCTCTGACTCTGACTCTGACTCTGACTGTGTCCCAGTGCCAGGCCCAGTGGCAGTCTCTCTCTGGGGCCGCCGATGTTGTCAAATATTCAAATTAGCGCTCGCTGAATGGATGCCGGGCTGCTGGCTTAATTGTCTAGTTAGTTAGTGGCTTGGAGCAGGCAGTCAACAGGTAGCAGGTAGCATCTAAAGTGGCACACACAATGCACTGTGCGTCTATAGCCGGCGGGCTTTTGACCTGGTCGGAACGCCCACACGGCCGGGGAGTTGGTTGCTTTGAACAATGTGAAAATTATGCGAGTTTGAGTATCACAATGCCCGGGCCTAGCCTGGGGATGCCCCGCCTAACCTCGCCCCATCTCATCTTTGGTCATAGAGGAGAAAAGCCAAATTGATTGCACAACTGGGATGTGGGGCCCACGGACGACAGGCACTCCCTTGGGCGGACAGATTTTTCGGCTATTCTATCTAATTAACAGATATTTCTTTTTAATATGAGAGGTTTAACCTCTGCCGAAAACAAACGTGATTAATGCTAATATTTTAATGACTCGCTGAGATTTTTGAGTTGAATTTTAAACTGAAATACTAGTAGGAGAAGGAATATTATATAAATATCGTTTAATTTAAAATGTTTAAGGAAATTAAGGAATTTAATGATAATATTTTTGGCTTCTATGAATGAATGAAATTATTGTAATTATTGTTTCGGATGCTGCCAGAATATACTCATCATTAATTTATTAATTTTCTCTATTTTATTACCCGTTTAATCCAAATCTTTTAATCCAATTTATCTTAATTTTCCGTTCCTTGCAGGCACCTTGCGACCACCGGGCCTAATTGGCGGCTCCAAGCCCAAGGTGGCCACTCCGACTGTGGTCTCCAAGATCGAGCAGTACAAGCGCGAGAATCCAACGATCTTTGCGTGGGAAATCCGCGAGCGACTGATCACCGAAGGTAGGCGAACGAACCGAACAATGAGTTCCCGGCAGCAGATGCCGATTGATTATTAGCCAGGACATCGATTATGTCGGGGGGACCTGAGAGGAAGGGATAGGGAGCGGAGCCAAGAGAGACAATGCGAGTTCCTCCTGGGCTAATTAACTGACAGGGAACCCCCGAAAGCGAAATTGGCCAACAAATGACAACGGTTGCGACAAGAGTCTGGACTCTCTTGGAGCTCCAACCTGCATACGCGCTTCTCCAGGTCAGGGGGAGATCCTCCGCCAGCTTCCTCTTCGTCTAAGGGGGGATGGACAGAGAAAGAGGAGCAGCATCAGTAATCGGGCATCGGGACTGGACCGGGGATTGATGTGTTTATGGTGCTCGTAATGCGACTGCCCGCCGCTGCCGATTCATCCGAGGGCTCCTCCTCATTTAATGTTGTAAGAATCGGCAGGATATATTGTTCCAGCGCGGCGGAAGATTTAGATTTATCGATTGGCTAATTTATGAACATCCGCTGCCAGCGAGTCCGATTGATATGTAAATGTGCTCACATTTGTGTCACTCATTTCGGGATCTCCACTCGAGATAATCGCGGAGCAGCGGACAGAAATGGGAGGCAGCAAGTAGTCCGGCCGTCAGTCAGCCAGTCAGTCCAGCGACTGGCCAGTTGACGGTTTCTGGCTGCCGTGGGCAGTGGTCTCGGGACGTTGGCTACTTGCCGGTGGACACAGCAGAGTGGATACTGGACAGCGGCGTCAGTTCGCATCGCTCGGTGCAATGAATCGTTGCGATAGCCATCTCCATCTCCCGCATGAGACGCACGAACACACACACGGCCTGATCCCAATCGCTCCTCTCATTACAGTCAATCTCCAGCTCATTTTGGCGGGGTCACAGCCAGGTCATGATGGGTAACATCCGGTGGAAAAGAGCAGCGAATTAATCACAGGCAAATCGGTTTAGTGATCGATACTAAATAAAGTAAACTGTATTAATTGGTTAAGAAATCTAAACTCTTTTATGGCTTTAATTAAGGTATTTTTGGTGTTAAAAATGCATTAAGTGGGTATTTGGATATTTAAATTATTTGGAATTAATCACATTCATATGGTGACTTTAAATTGGGGATTAAATGAGTGCAGTATGATAGTGTCGCAGCTGCACAAAAACAACATCTGTCTATAACTCTACAGCAAACTGTTAAATTATTTCCGCAATTCAGTAGAAAATAAAAGGGAATTCTAATGTTTAAAGATGTCAAAACAAGAAAAAGTCTTTAATAAAAATGATGTTATTTAATGTTTTAAAAAATACCATTTGCTGTGCGAAGGTAATAACTATCAAACTCCTCTTAAATATTCCCCAGGTGTCTGCACCAATGCCACCGCTCCCTCGGTGAGCAGCATCAATCGGATCCTGCGGAATCGGGCGGCGGAACGGGCTGCGGCGGAATTCGCTCGGGCGGCAAGCTACGGCTATGCCATGCATCCGACGCACCCGCATCCGTACACCAGCTTTCCCACCTGGCCGGCCCATCATCCGCTGTGGAATGCCGTGCCCATGACCGCTGCAGCTGGAGTGGGGGCAGGTGCTGCAGCCGGATCCTTGCAGCCGGGAGGAAGTGGCAGCAGCTATGGCAGCGATGGCAACAACAGCTCCCATCCCAGCCACACCACCCACAGCAACAACACCACCAGCAGTGCCTGCGGAGACAGCAGTGCGGGCAGTGGACGCCTCTCGTTGCCAGCTCTTTCGCCGGAGTCGCAGGCCGGCAGTCGGGATAGCCTCTCGCCGGATGCAGACGCCAATAGGATGATAGGTGGGTCAAGGTCAGGTTTTTCCTCCTTTTCTTAATAATCTTCCTTCTTATTTCCTATACCAGACATCGAGGGTGAGGATAGTGAGTCGCAGGACAGCGACCAGCCAAAGTTCCGGCGCAACCGCACCACCTTTAGCCAGGAGCAGCTGGACGAGCTGGAGAAGGAGTTCGACAAGTCGCACTATCCGTGCGTGAGCACCCGCGAGAAGCTGGCCGGCAGGACGGCGCTGAGCGAGGCCAGAGTGCAGGTGAGTCAACGTGGTTCGAGGACCAACTCCCCCGACCCAAGTCCAAGTCCAACTCCAGCCCATTCGAGCACCGCATCCACCTCCCACCTTCCACTACTAACCACACTCGGAGCAGTCAGCACCGATCCCAGGCTCTCTCTTTTTTTGGTCGACTAACAAATTGTCTCTTCACCGATTGATCAACCAGGTTTGGTTTTCCAACAGACGAGCGAAATGGCGGCGCCACCAGCGGGTCAGCTTGCTCAAGCAGCGCGAATCGCCCTCGACCTCGAGCTCACCCACACCCAGTCCGGTGGTGGTCAAGGCGTTGCCAGCTCCTGCGCCGGCTCCACCTTCAGCCCCAGTTCCAGCATCAGCTCCAGAAGCTGGCCAGCAGCAGAGGCAGCCATATCCCGGGGGATTCTACCACAGCAGCACCAGCACCACCAGCAGCGGCAACAACAGCGTGAGGAGCAGCAGCACCAACCACATGGCAGAGCCAGCGGTGGCGCCCACTGTCTCACCCACAGCATCAGCTCCATTATCAATGGGCGGTGAGCACAGCGCGTTCCGTTCTCTGCCCATGACCATGTCAATGCCCATGTCCATGTCCGTGCCCTCGGCTTCGGCGGCGGCCTTTGCCCTGAGCTTTGCCCGCCAGTACATAGCCAAGTATATGGGCCAACAGCAGGAGCAGCAGCAGCAGCAGCAGCAACAGCAGTTGCAGCAGCAGTTGCAATTGCAGCAGCGCAACCAGGATCAGGAGGAGGTTATTAACGTGGAGCACGATACAGCCACCGCCGAGTGAGAGAGCAATTCGACTGGCTTCGAGTGCATTTTTCCTATCGCTTTAAATCGAGAATTTAGTGCAATTTTTATTACTTAATTTATTCAGTTTCTACCAACCACATCTAACAGCGTGCTGAGTACAAATAAAGATCGAAGCGCTGACATGCGTGCGATAAGTTCTCACGAGTTTCGTATAATTGGTTTGGGAATCCACACACACACAAGATGACACCCTTTGACACCAGGAGGGGCCAGGGAGCCAGGGGGACTGGGCACAAAGGGGCCCTCAGAAGAGGAAAGAGACTTTTCGAAAATAACTCAAGTGGACAAATCTGACAATTTTGTGGCTACCAAAAGCGAAGTGAAAAGCAGACACAGAGGCAGTGGCACAGGCTCCATCACAGCTCAGAGAGCTCGAGCTCGAGCTCGAGTCCGAGCTCAAGTACCTGGCCTGGCCTGGCCTGGCATCGGGGGATCTCTGGCCCAGTCCAAGCCAGGTGATTAATGTGGCTTTAATTACATGCGCTGCAAAGTCGTCCATCGTCCGTTGCCGTCCTCGTTTTTGTCGTCAATGTGTATGCTCGGATGGATCACTATAATTATATAGATGGCCGAATTAAATTTTAATTTAACGCCTGTCAAATCAGAAAACCACTGCCATAATCGTTCGCTCAAGAGATCAGATCGTTCGGATCGCCCCGAGATCCACGGGGGCAGTCCCCGAAAACAGTTATTCATTTCACTGATCGCCGAACGACGATCGCTGATCGCTGAATGGTGATCGGTGAGAATCAATCGAACTATGCGCCACAGACGCTATTTTACTATTTTTAACCATTATTGATTGTAATGAGCCACCGAAGGCGTCAACTCCAGCGTCGATCGGTGATGAAAGAAAGACGCCTGCCAGCCCCAGAGAATGCGAAACAATTAAAGCCCCGAAAATCTACCGAATCTTTCGAATATCCATATGAGATCCCGGTTACCTGCGGCTTTCGATGAGTCGTCGAAATGCGATTGCGCCACGAGAAAGGGCTACACCGGCAGAAACATTGAGTTTCAAATCAATTTGACATGAGAGCGGCTTTTTATGAGAAGTCATCAGGGCGCCATTAGATTGATATGCAAAAAAAAAAGAAAGAAAGGATAATATACATATATTATTCATGGGAAAGGTTACTAGAAATATTTTATAAAAATGTACCTATATATAAAAGACAAAGAACTGTATAATAATTAAATCGACAACCGTGATCTCTTCAGTTGTTCTGCAATAGTTTGTGTTAAATTTGAATATTAGTTCTTTAACTGATATTGGTAGCTAGTTAAAGAAACTATATAGAATCATAGACACTTGGAGACTTAACTTTATGACTACCCTTTGGAAAATTAATGTATTAACCCTAATATAAACATAAACCTTTGCAAAAGGATTTATATCTGTGAGTAAGCTCCAGAATTTTACATTCGCCTTACTCTAATTACTATAACTTCATGAGTTCTTCAATTTAATTAAAATCATAATTTCATTAACAAGGAATGTATCCTGAAGTCTAATAATTTTCAGTGCATATAAATAAGTGACTGCCTAAAATTGTTTTCCCCCGAAAACAGTCTTTATTTCAAACGTGGCGCTTTGGGGTCATGTGCCAATCCGTCTTTCAATAGGGTCACTGAGAGCTTCTCTGAATGGAATTAAAAATTGGGAACTTCTACCGAATCTGGTCTGCATATCATCCGTGCATCCTGGCCGCGATTCCAGACATCGTCGTCGTCGTCGCTGCTGCCTGTACCTGTTAATTGCCAAAGGCGTTAGTATTAAGTGGTTTTCGTGCTTATTATAAATATCTCTTAATTTTCGCCATCCCCACGCCAGTGTGCTAGTGTGAGTGGCAAAATCTTGAAATGGCAATCACCGACCGAGCTCCCATGGCAACTACCAACTGCAGATTCCAGCTTCCCGACGACTCCCAACTCCCAACTCCCGAGCCAGGCATCCGAGTGGACAACGTCTGCGGACGCGGACGCTGCCATGCCTGTCGTCTGCTTTGTTGTCATTATGTTGTGTTATTTGGCACGATTTGTTAAGCTAAGGAGCAGCAATGGCACTGGCTGGACGACGATCACAGTTCAGGGGCGAACGGAGCTAGGCAAGTTTTGGGGTTTTGAAATTTTAAAATAAAATGGTAGTTAACTTAAAAGAGGAGCATATTAATGTGGGTTTATTTATATAATTTAAAGCAAGTATTTATATAATCACATATCTCTTTATATAGCTAAGATTCTTCGGGGTTTTGCCATCCCCTGAAACCCCTCCTAAACCATACCTATGCTTTTAAATGTCGGTCCTGGCAAACGAACGTGAAGGCTGTGCGCGGTTGCATGATGCTGCCGATCGATTGGGCCCGAATCGATCAGCGGCGTGGAGCGGCACCAGGAATGGCCATAGCCTGGCCGGTAGCCGATCACTACTAACCCTATCCTGCCCCCCAACCGCTGATCCTCTTTGAGAGAGCTCCGTTTGCCGCCCGGCCATGAGAGCGGGAGCCAAACTGGCGTCGCAGAGGGCTCAGCTCAGCTCAGCTCCTCCATATAATTGTCGCATGCAAGATCGCGGCCATCGACATCGGCTTTGACAAGTTCCCGGGGAGAGTGGAGGGAGCGAGGGACCGAGGGACAGAGGACCCGACAGCAGGACATGAAAGGTAACGCATCGCTGCGACCAGGAGAATAAGTAATTCACTTAACGCTTTAATATCGCTGATAAATGCAGGCCAATCTGCATGCCCCCCGACCGCTCTCTATCCCTGCCGGGACCCATACATTTCCCCTTAATTGGTGCAATTTCGAACGATTTTATTTTATTCGCTTGCGTTTCATTCTGCTGATCGTCTCTTTATTTATTTAATTTTTTTTTTTTTGCTCTTTTTGGGTTTAGATCTGCTGGAGATCACCTGTGCCTGCGCAGACTTTGTGGCTGCGGCGTGCGAACACTCCGCTCATTTGCATAAATTCAAATTCATTTGCACGGTGTACGGACGGTGTACGGACGGTGTACGGTGTATTGGGAATGGGAACTCGGATCGCGAGCATTGTTTTGCACGTGTTGACAAGTTGGGAGGGGAACGGAGGGACAGGGATAGACCCTGGTCAGGGGAGGGGCCGACCGGATGCCCCGATGATAAAATGTGCGCATCCTCTCCAGGAGGCCAGCAGGAGGAAGCAGAAACCACAAGCCAGAAAACCGAACACAGAACCGACGACGTCTATGCGAGTTTAATGCAAGCCTAAGCCTATAATTTGATCGTATCCACACAATAACTCAGAACTCAGAGCTCAGAGCCCAGGACTCACAACTCGAAGCCGAATTCGAGTTCCAGTTCGGCAGTTGCGAGACCAGAGGATGCCCAGTGGCGCTTTTGGGGGCGTGGCCACGACGAGCAAGAGCAGTGACAGAGCCGATAATGGATGCGCAGCAATGCCATTTCTGGCAGATCGGGGAGTGCTCCATGGCTTCTGATAAGACCACCGACTGGGTCACACTCGAAAAACAAAGATGTCATAAGAGAAAATTAACTAAATTTGTGAAAGGTTTAAGAAGTCGGGAATTTAATTTGTATAAAGCATATATTTACTAAAAATATTTTAAAGATTTTAGGATCTTGTTAGTCTTGCAATTTCTTTATATATACACAGAAGATGCCAGCACAATTAGAGACCATTATTTCTTTAACTGGTTTAAGGTAGCGATATTCTATGAAAGTAAATTACTTTAACTAAAGGTTTGTTTGCTGAATTTGTGAAAGATTGTATAGTGATAAAAATTAAAGAATTAAGCTTAAGTATATTTTTTAGAGAAGATTTCGATAATCTTAGCCTTATAATTGTTTAATTTTTTTATTTAAACATACGCAGAAGACGGTAACACAATTAGGCCTCTTAGTTCAACCTTTTTTTTTCAATATTTTCGAGATAAAACTATTCGATTGAAGTATAAGTATACCAAAAAGATTTTCTAAGTCTTCCCAACATCCAACATCGCAGATCTAGAGTTATTCCTTTGCACCATTGTCTTCTCAGATATAAGAGCTGTTGAAGTAAAATCATTTCGAAACACAAGAAAAATTTAATTCTACTCTTTAACTCGTTTCAAAACTGAAATAAACATATCCTTTTTAGCTTTTTAAAAGAACATTAAATTAATGTGAAATAGCTAATAAACTCGATTTTTAAATTTAGGACTTATACCATTTTCAAAATCAAGTGCTCATTTCATCTAAACATTCAAAGAAGGATTTAAATTCCATTAGAATTAAAAATTGCCAAATAATTGAAAGCTTGGCATTTTCCAAGCAGTTCTGAATTTAAAAATTAAAGTTTCATAAATATATTATCTTAAATATATTTGTCCAAGTGCATTGAATGCACTCCAGCGGCAGGACAAGTAGTTGTTGAAAGCGTCGAGCGAGTGCCCAGCCAGGAACGCCCGGCTCACTTAGCGGCCAGGGGCCGTAACTCAGCTGTGGACCTGGACCTGGACCGGGATACGGGATACGGAATCGATCGGATTACCCGGCAGGCTTTTCAATTCAACACATCCTCCGGTCGGCGCGGCGGCAATTATACGGCCACGCCTCCATGGGCGTGCGACGCCAATTATAGCCGCTGCGATCTGGGATCTGCGGTCCCGGGACGCTGACTTAAATAAATGCGCGAGTTTGGAAATTGAAAGGGAATTAGCGGTGGGCAGGCAGCCCAACTGCAGAAATATTGTGCATAATTATATGCTAATCCGCTGGCATTGAATTATGGCTGACCACACACGCGGTCAGTTACCTCTCGCTGTGGCCGGAAAATGGGGGAAAAATTAGGGAAAAGCTCGGGCCTTTCAGATGGCGCCCAGACCCCAAAGAGATTGGGATTTCCCGGCTCCCTAATATTGCATCGCTGGTGTGGCATCCCACCCGCGGTCTGTTTGCATTGAAGTCGCTCATGTAGGTAATTTCCCCTGTCCGAGATCCAAGCCTCTCAGTCGGTAGGAGATTGATTACTGTTTAGGAGTGTGATAAATCGCTGTTTTTATTAACTTTTTCGGGATGACGCAGCGCAAAATGGCGCTGCACTGTCCGCCGTTCGTCGACGAAAGTGGAAGTCGAAGTCGGCAGATGAATAACAGCAATCTGGGAATCAGATCAGCGTGATAATGTATAATTTGTTAAGGTTGCTCTGCTCGAAACAAAGGCGCTGGCATCCACTAAAGTTAATTGAATTTATTAGAGAATGTAGGAAGATTTTCCGCAATGTTAAAACATTGCCCCAAAGGGCTTTGCATACGCGATACCCTTTGGGTATAAGGTACAGAGGTATTGGAAAGGCGAACAATGTGTGAACAAACTGTGATTTTTGCTCCAAATTGTGTCATTTCTCAGTACAAATTTATAGTTTGCCTGATTTCATATACCACGAGCACACAGCAAATGGGGGATCTACTTTTGTGCAAACGTTTCATTAACGTCACCGAAGTACCAGAAGACGATTCACTCACTTTGAGAAGACAGTATATAAGTTTATAATAACTCAAACTCAAAATAAGGGTTTATAATAACTCTCTTTAGATTAGCTCAGAGTTGAAATTGATGTACAATATGTTGTTGTACAAATGTTTTTGTACCAATTATTTTGTTGTAGGCAAGGCTCCTATCGCAAGAGGTGCTCCTGTGCCTTTTTATATTTCCCCTAGTCTTAGGGGTTTTTCGACGTCCTAGGGGGAATTTTAGGCCGAATAATTTTTATGGGAAATTTTATGGGTTTTTTTAAACCTTTATTTGTAAAATTTTTTGAAGAAACACCATACAATTTTTCTCTTTTCAACATTCTGAAAGATAAACTGCGAAATAGAATAGCAACCAAAACTGCAGATGCTCTTTTACGTATTAGATTGACTTTATTTAACAAATGTAATAACTTTAAACCATCGGAAAAAATGTTTAAATTATTTGTAAGCGAAGAAATTTATAAAACAGAGTTTTCGGGTGATGTTCTCGAAGCCATGAACTAAAATTAGATCTCGATTTCTTGAATATATAATAAGAATTAACATTCATCTTGTATTATTTTTCTCAACGATTTTGTTAAAGGTTAACTGTTTTCAAAATCATAATGAGGGATTTCTTCTATATATAATTTGAATTTAACTGATTTATATAATTTATGGGGAAACTGGATTTTTTAGGGGGAATTTTCAACTGTTTTAGATTAAAAAAAAAATAAGCATATCTCTGGTAAGGATCATGTTGAAGTTTAAGCCGTTTTTACACTATAACTAAAAAATTCGTATCTCCGCTTGGCTAAAGGACAGAATTTTGAATTTTTTATCATATATTCATTGTTTATTTGTGTACATTTACAAATTTATTTTTACCGAAAAATTTAAAATTTACGAAATTACTGCACTTTCAAATACACTCAATTAAAAGTGGTCCGCTGGCTATCACGATTCAGGCAATCCGAAATACAAAAATCAAATGGTATTTTAGTCTGTATCTCAATTGCTATAGCAGATAGTTAAATAAATGAAAAAAAAAACATTTTATACAAAACTTTTTATAAAAGTGATAAAAAATCCACTTTTTTCTTTCATTTGAAGTGAATAAACAAAACTAATCAACCTTTTTCAAATATTTTAAAGATTTAATTCCATTTTTACTTAACCGCTAAACACGGCTATATTAATTTTCCAATTTTAAAATAGACTAAATAAATATTTTACAAATGTCAGAATTTTTACAACATTTAAGGGTTGATTTAAAATTTAAATTAACAACAAGAGCAATTACTTATATTTTTTGTAATACTTATTTAAGCAATCCTAGCCACTATTAATACATATATTTCGAAAAAAACGTTTAAAAAAGTCGTTATAAAAATATATTCAAATATTGTCTTTCTTGTGCAAGAAATAAATTATTTTATGCTCAGTAGCTTATTCAAGAAATTGTAAATGTACCTTTATGCGCAATTTAGTTCACTTAATGTTCTTACATTTCAAAATCCGTATAACTTCACAAGAAAAGTGTTATAAAGGGGACTTATTTTTTTCACCGGTTTTTTGGAAACACCTTAACTTTCTCGCTATGTTTATTTATCAAGATAATTTAATCGATTTCGGATTTTAAATCATTATATTGGATATTGCGAATATATTTTTTATTTCAATAAAATCAATTAAATGTATAAATGTCCGGTGTCATAAAAACACAACAAATTATTTAATTGTGGTCGTGTAAAGTGAAAAATACGTAAACTCATTACAAAAACAGCTAGAATAACGCCAATTTCGCTTTTAAAACACTATCGATTTCGATTTTAAATTATTATATATTTGCTATATCTACATATAGCATTTTATTAGTTCTTTGCACCTGAGTTTGGGAAATTGTTCATATTTGAGAAGTGACTTTTGAGGTCCACCAATTCATACTGCAATTTCTACGAGCCCTGAGGCAATATTTTAAGGGAACTTAATTTAAACTATCATAAATGACTTACACCTTTTTTTAAATTCAATTTTAAATATATTCGCATGGGTCATCGCGCACGGGATATTTATACTTTGCACGGTGTTTTTTACTATTTAAGTTAAGTAATAAGCATGTATACGTTTTATTTCGACTTAAATTCTAGTAATGTTTGGAAATAAAAGTCTAAGCATAATGCTTTGTTTTGGAAGTTTTTACAAAAGAATACAGATCTATTTTTATGATGTTTTTATCAAAATAATGAAAAATCGCGTTTGCGAAAATATTTACAAATATCAAAGGAATTTGTTTATCCCGCAACTCCCGTTCCCGTTTTAAAAGTACTGGTTATAAAAAATGCAAAATATTATTTAATTGTGGCAGTGTAAACTAAAAAATAAGTAAGCGCATTACAATTTTGCTTTGAAAAACACTATATTTCCGCTTGAAAAAGTCGTTATAAAAATATATTCAAATATTCAAATTAGCTAAATAGGAAATCTGGGCACACTAAAATACAGTGCTGCCCATTTAACAGCGGCCAGCATCCAGTGCTGCCCATTTAACAGCGGCCAGCATCCAGTGCTGCCCATTTAACAGCGGCCAGCAGCCAGTGCTGCCCATTTAACAGCGATGAGCGTACAGTGCTGCCAGATTCTGCGAGTTTCAGCAACCAATGTTGCCAGACTGCTGCCCAAAAACTTCTTCCCATTTTATTGATCTGGCCACTCTGGAGACTGCCTGCCTAGCTAGAGATGCCAATTTGGCTATTATACAGCTGGTCTGCCTAGCTATATAGCTGGTCTGCCTAGCTATATAGCTGAAACTTGGCTATAAAGCCAAAAAGCTGGCTTTATCGCTAAAAATCTGTCTTAATCGCTAGAATCTGGCTATATAGCTAGGCAGACCAGCTATATAGCTAGGCAGACCAGCTATATAGCCAGATGTAGCGGGCAAATGGCCAAATTGGCATCACTGCAACAGATATCACGGAAATCAACGCGTCAGCAAATTTCTAATTCTAATTGGAATCCTAATTGGGTTTCCTGATCCCCTAGACATGGCGAGTCCCAGGACGCGAAGAGTGCTGCAGGAGCTGAAGCCGCAGGACGAGAATTCGGTAGGTTGTCGTGACGCCCTTCGCCTGTGTCGGCCAATTGTCAAGAGTTTTGCCTGTTTTCTGAATTCGCCCGAAAGAAATGCTTCGAGTGCGGCACCCACAACCCGCAATGGGTATCCGTGACGTACGGCATCTGGATCTGCCTGGAGTGCTCCGGCAAGCACCGCAGCCTGGGCGTCCACCTGTCCTTTGTGCGCTCCGTGACCATGGACAAGTGGAAGGACATCGAGCTGGAGAAGATGAAGGCGGGCGGCAATCGCAATGCCAGGGAGTTCTTGGAGGACCAGGCGGACTGGAACGAACGGGCGCCGATCACCCAGCGCTACAACTCCAAGGCGGCGGCCCTGTATCGCGACAAGATCTCCACGCTGGCCCAGGGCAAGAGCTGGGATCAGAAGGAGGCGGAGACGCGAGTAGGCAACACCAATGCCTTCAGCAGCGGTGGAGGAGGAGGCGGGGGCGGAGGATCCAACAGCTCGCAGTCGCGGAATAATACAACAGGTTACAGTGGAAGCGGCGGAGGCTATCAGAACGGCGGTGGCGCTGGGGAAATCGGAGGCTATCAGCAGTACCAAACCCAGGAGTTCAAGGACCAGAAGGAGGAGTTCTTTAACCGACGGCAGGCGGATAATGCTGCTCGGCCAGAGTAAGAGCGGCTGACTGTTCTTTCTAGAAAATATTGTAAGAAGTTTATTGTTTTTTTAGTCACTTGCCACCAAGTCAGGGCGGAAAGTATGCAGGTTTCGGATTCACGCGCGAACCGCCACCGAAAACGCAATCTCAGGAGCTCTTCGACACGACTCTGTCCACTCTGGCCTCCGGCTGGAGCCTGTTTTCCACGAACGCCTCCAAGTTGGCCAACACTGCCAAGGAGAAGGCCGTTACCACAGTCAATTTGGCCTCCACAAAGGTGAGTCTTACTGGTAACAAAGTGAACTTAAACTAGATATCTTTATTTACTTAAGATGTTTGTTTGCGTCTACTTACGTTTAATTCCGCAGAATTTGTTCGATTATAAATGGTTTAATTTGATCTGAGATCGCTCGATTTATGTTTATTAATTAGTTATTGTAGCTGAAGGCTTTATTTAGATATCCTTAGCAATGTTTTTAAGCCAAGTTTAAGTAAATTTGATAGAATTAAACCCTATGTATGTATTAATTAGATTCGTATGCTTCCTTAGTTCTATGATTTATTTGTGGCTTTGTTTTCTTCTTTGCTTTGGTTGTAGATTAAAGAAGGAACCCTGCTAGACTCGGTTCAAAGCGGTGTCACTGATGTGGCCTCCAAGGTCTGTAGATTCTTGTAGATCTCGATAAGTTCTATAGCCACAACTAATAGCTATTACCTGCTTTAGGTCACCGATATGGGCAAGCGAGGCTGGAACAACTTGGCGGGCAGCAACATCTCCTCCCCACAGGGAGGCTACAACGATCCCAACTTCGAGGACAACGCCGCTTACCAGCGCTCCAACTCGGTGGGCGCTCTGGGCCAGCAGAGCGGCGTAAGCGACAGCGACTGGGGCGGCTGGCAGGAGAATGCCAACAACAAAACGCACCTGACCAGCTCCAGCTCATACCACAACCAGTTGAGCGCCAACAGCATTGGAAGCACGGCCACCGCTGGCCTCACCAACGACGCCGACTGGTCGGGATTCGAGTCTTCGTCCAATTACCAGAGTGCGGAGACCTCCTATCAGAACGCTCCATCGGGCGGATCGGCAGCCCGACGCAACATGAAGCTGCAGGACACGTCGCAGAAGCTGAGCGAAGGTTTCGACAATCTGGACGTGAAGAATGTCAAGGCGAAGCCAGCGGCAACGGGGGGAAACAAGGCCACTGCCGAGGACGATGCCTGGGACCTGTTGATGAAATAAGAAGCGATTGTCATTTTTTTTTTGTATTCCACATTCAGTTCGTTATATGTTTCCTTCTGTTATGTGTCTTGATGTGAGGAGGCTGCTGAGCGCGCATTTAATGTAAAGTCAACTGAATATGTTCTATTCCCCAAACACTACCGGCCGACATGGCTTCAGTTTCAGAAACAGAATATGCAACTCTATTTCCATTTATTTCAGCATTTTAGACCAATTTTGTATAGAACTATCTACCTAACGAATTACTTAGCATAAAAGATATATAAACCAGCATTCTGAAGTATGGAGAGATGAGAAAAAAATACAGATTATGTTAACAAGTGTAATAATGTGAAGCCTATGTTTATTTTTTGGTCGCTTCTTAGAAAAGCAACTTCAAATGGGATTAAAAAAGGGGCACTTTAAATCGTCAGCTATATGTTTTACCAGTTTATTATTAAAAATGAATTATCGTTAAAAGTACCTGCTTTGTGTCAACGGTAAACCAATTAGCGCAGATATCAACCCTATAATTGATTTGGAATATCGTAGTCGGATACCTTTGAGGTGATTTCAAGTCCTAACCTTTTCAGTTTGCAGAGAGAAAACCCGGAAAAACGTTGGATACGCTCTAAACATAAAGTTTTTAGCCATTTATTAGTGTTCGTACATTTAGTTTTCAAATTAAATCATTTAAAAATAGAGTTCGATTTACAAAAACTAGAAGCTACATAAAAAAAGCCGCGCCAGGTCGCTCGCGGCACTCATGAGATGCGTTTTGCTTGGCGCCGATAATGGATGAACGAATTCAGATAACTGCCACGGGGATTGGGACTTCTGGGGTGTTATTCGGAGACTACTTAACCAAATATTAGTACGTACGGTAATATTATGCGTAATGAATATTCCGGCATGAGTGTGTGGGGCTCGGGGGTAGCGGGTGGTGTAAGGTGTGAGGTGTGTGTGAATTGAGGACATGGACCGGAACGGAACGGGTCTAAAATTATCGTTACGGGTGGTTCTATCGCTTATCTACTGCAGATATAGCCTATGATAATCGTTGGCGCCGAAGGCGCAGTTGCATTTGGGACACTTCCGTTGCCGCGTCTCGTAGCGCGTGCGCAGGCAGTCGTAGCAGAAGACGTGGAAGCACTTGGACAGCACCGCGTCCTTTCGCTTCACCTTGCACGAGGGACACGTGAGCGTCTCCTTGTACTCGCGTATCTCCTCGATCATCACCTCGTCGATGGTGGTGCCCGACATCTCCATCTTCTTCATGCGCTCCGCCTTCCGCTTGAACTGCGCCAGTTCCTCCTGCAGCCGTTTCGTCTTGTAGGCCTCCGCTTCCAGCGAGCTGGTCTTCTCGGCCACGACCTGCTGCGCCTCCTTCATTTGCGCGTGGTACTTCTCCAGATGGAGCTTTAGGTCGGCCGCCGATTGAGCCGACTCGATCGCCTTCCGCTTGTGCATCTCCATGGCCTGCTGGCGCAGCATCAGCTCCTTCTCGATAGAGGCCACGGTGGCCTGCAGACTGCGCTCCTTCTCCTCCAGCTTGCGCAGAACAATGTGCATGGCCTCGATCTGTGTGGTGGCCGTGGCCATCTGATCTTCCAGCACCGTCTTCTCCTCTCGCAACAGCTTGTGCAGCTGGTTAGCCTTGATGCGCTCCGACATTAGTTTGAAGTTGGCGTCGTCCTTCTCGCGCAGCTGCTGTATGAGCCGTGAGTTCTGCTCCTGCATGTCCTCGAAGGCCTGTCCCGTCACCTCCATCTCGTTGAGCAGCGCCTCCTCCTCATGGGAACCGACAAAGGGCCGTGTGTAGTTTGCCGTTCCGGGTGCTCCACTGCCCCACGCATTCTCCGAGGGCTTGTGGTTGGCCATCTGCTTTTGCAGCTCGTACTTCTGCTCCTCCAGCTGCTTGATCTTACGCAGCGCCTCCTCGTCGGCCAGCTTTTTGCGCTCCTCGCGCTTGCTTTCCTGCAGCTTTTTAAGCTGCTGGCGCAGCTCCTCGATTTCGGACCGCAGCTTTTTCTCAGTGGCCATAAGCTGCACCTTGTCGCGCTGATCCTTCGAGACGCCTTTGTACATGTCCAGCAGGAGTTTCATTTCCTTTTGGTCGTTCAGCGCTTTTCTGTAGGAAAAGAGGTAAGTCAGTAACCGAAAAAGAGCACGAGATGACGACTTACTTTAGCTGTGCCCGCAGGTCTCGCATGGCTTCGCTTTCCACGGCCTTGACATCCTTCCCCTTGACACCATCCTTGGAATCCTTTTCGTTCTTGACTGTCCCACCGCCGGAACTGGAATTCGTCGACGAAGCATTTGTGGAATTTCCCGGACCAGGGGAGTCTTTTTTCTCAGCTGCCGCCGCCGCCGCTTCTCCTGCACTGAGCTTCTCTTGCTTGATACTGCCGTCCTTGACGTCCTTAACGTCGTCATCGACCTCATCTTCGGCCGACACGGAGTTCTCTTCCTTGATGTGAGCGATGTTAGGGTCACTGCCCGAGGAATTATTTTGATTTGACTGGCCGCAAGCGGAGGCATTATTGGAGTTCTCTTCCTTAACGCTCGTCGCATTCTCCTGCTTGACTTCTTCGCCAGCGGCAGCACCTGACTCAGATTTGAGCTTGTTGCCTTCGAGCGTGGCGAGAGCCTCGTCCAGCTCCTTGCGCAGCTTCACATTATCCGTGGATGTGTCCTTGTATTTGCGCTTGTAGCGCTGCACCTCTCCCTTCAGCTGCCCGTTGTGGTTCTGCAGCGAGGTGATCAGGTGGCGCATCTCGCGGTTAATGGGGGCCGTCTGTTCGTTGGCGGCCATGTTCTGCTCGAACTCGATGCGCAACGCCTCGTACTCCTTCCGAATGAGGGCCAGCACGTCCTCCATTTGGATCATCTCGCTGCGAACCTTCTTCTGGGCAATCAGCTCCTCGCTCTCCATCACCTCGATTTGTCGCAGATGCTGGTTCTTGCTCGTCTGCAGTTGATTTCGGGTCTCATCCAGCATGGTCTTGATCTGCATGGACTCGTTGTAGAGCACGGAAAACTGGCTCTGTAAGCACTTGTATTCTGTGGTCTCCACAATCACCGATTCGGGCAGTTGGCGTATCTGTAATGGGGCCACATTCGCAATTAAATAATGTTTGCAATACAAAACGAAACTTGAATAGCTAACTCATTCAACTCTCTGTAAAACCCATCTAAGCCCATACTTACGTCCATCTTGAGCTTCTCCACCTCCTTGAGGGTCTCACGATGCGTGGCGTGTAGCTTGTCCAGTTCCTGCAGACGGTTATTGGCCAGTTCACGGTACTCCTCCAGCTCCTTTTGCAGCTCCTCCAAGTGCTGGCTATTCACGTTTGTTGTGGTCGTGCCCATGGCCGTCGAGGCGGGCGTCTTGGCACTGTTGCTGCTCTTATTGGGGTCACCGTAAATCTGATGGTAGGCCTTCAGTTTCTCGATGGCCTCGGCCAGGTGGTTTTCTAGTTTGTCGTTCCGGTAGTGGATCTTCTCCAGGTCGTACTGCAGCTCGTCGATCTGGTTCTTCAGTTCGGCGTTCTCTGTCTCCTTGGCGGTGTGCGCGTCCTGGTACTCCTTCATCTTCAGCGACATGGTGTGGAACTTCTCGTGCAGCGAGGTATTCAGATTCTGCAGCTTGTGGTTCTCGCTCATGATCTCTATGTGAGTCTGCTTGAGCGTCTCCTCCAGCGCATGGACACCAGCGGCGGCTCCGGTCGCCGTCTCCGCATCGACACTGGACTGCTGCTGCTGCTCCTCATCGCCGGCCGCCCCGGAGCCGGATCCAGCTGCTGCGCCGGCCAGGCTATCACCTTTCAATACATGAGTTATCTTCTCGTTGCGTTGCATTAACCTATCAATAACCTGCACGATCTTGGCCACCGCCCGCTTTGACACTTGCACGCGGTTGGCCAGCTTCTCGTCCAGCTCCTCCTTGTCCCAAGTGGACAGCTGCGCGAGAAAAGAGGTGGTCACCTCGTTCTCGTTGCGGTTCTCCAACTCATCGGCCGTTTCGGCGTCGAAGCGTTGCAAGAGGACGCGAATGTCCTCGTTCAGCTGGTTCCAATACCGATTGACCACGTTCAGCACGGCGTCGTCCTGCGTCTGCCGCTTCTCCAGCTGTTCAATGCGATGCCGGAGCTCCGCCTCCGTGCGCATCCGCTGCTCAATGCGCTGCGCAAGCTTCTTGTTCTGAAACTCCAGCACCTTGATGTCCATCTCCTCCAGCGTAGACACCGGCCCAATCAGGTGCGGCTCGAAGTGCACCTTCTTGATGGGCGGCTGGCCGGCGGCGGCGGCCGCCACTAGGCCGCTGCTGGCGCCACTCCCGCTGCCGCCGCTGGCGTCGTCGGCGCTGCGTTTCGACATCCTTGCACTGCAAGTATACAGACAAAAGGGGCACCCTGGCGAATTTTAGTGGCGAAAAACATCAACCTTCCGCATTATTGATTTGCCATTCGTGGCTGTACTCCATTTTTTTATCGTGTGCGGCGGCGGCGGCGGCAGAGGCGTGAAAAGTACCCGGCCCTGCCGACGCCAGTGCACCGTTCGCGGCGGAGAAAGTGGAGCGGGGTCCGGGGCTTACCTTAATCTCAGGTTTGTACACTTTTAGCTCAACATTAATTAAGGTTTCCTCTTGGTTTTCTACGTTTTGTAAATCCTCATCAATATCATTTCGCTGTGGGGGCTGGCATTCGGTCACACTTAATATTTTCACACCGGTACGGTAACACTTTTCTCATTTTTTACTCCCTCGCATTTTCGTGCACACTATCGATAACACATGCAAGGTTATCGATTGACTGTTGAAAATACCAAAAAATACTGAAATTTCAAAGGGAAATTTAAATTTTTGAAAATTAGTTGTTTATTTCGTTACCACTAGCTAAATTAATGTATTTGTTGCTTATAATTGCAATTTCTTGCCATTGTAAAGTATGTTTTCATTCAACAGCTCAGAAACCTTCCCAGAAGCACAATTTACATCCACAAACTTTATATAAAAATGCACACTTGGTGTAACTGGAAAATCGAAAGTGAATTTCAATTTATTAATTAATTTGGGATCGAACACGAAATGCACATGCATGATGCATCTAATTTGATTAATGTTGGTGGCTGGGCTGCGTGCGGGACGCTGGCTGCGACTACTTGACTGGTGCGTTACAGGGACTTGGTACTGGAACTGGTACTGGTACTGGTACGGGTGGTGCTGCTGCCTGGCCATGATTAGAAGGTCTGGTACTTGAGGGCCTGGCGCAGAGTCATGCAATCGACCTCGTCAATCTTGCAGGTGTTCGCCTTGATGTTAATCTCCTCCTCCTGCATCACCTGGACGTGCATTAGATAGCGCATGGAGGCCTTGTTCTCGTTCAGCTTCTGGTTGAGCTTGCAGACGGAGGCCTTCAGCGCCTGCAGCTCGTTGTAGAGAGCATCCTGGACCATGTCGCAGGTCAGCTCCAATCCAGGCCGGTGGGCGCGATTGCTGAGCCGCGTCTGGCACAGAGTAATAGCCCGCTGCTTGTCCATCATCTCCTTCTCCAGCTCATTCATGTTGCGCTGCACCTGGTGGATGTGGTCCATTGTGTCCTTGTGCTTGTTCTCCAAGCATTGCTTCACGTGCTTCGTCTCCGCAATCCGGCGCTCGAAGGCCTCGTTGGTGCGGTCCGTCTGGTTCTGCATGTCCTCGCACACCTGCTTCAGCAGCAGATCGATGTAGGCGCGCAGCTGTCCGGCGGACACCAGGGCCTTGGCGTTGGCCTCTAGATTCTCATACGTCTGCGCCTGCCACTCGGTCAGCGAGAATTGGCTGGAAAAGAGGGATGTGGATAAGGACGTAGACAGATAGGGAAAGTCGTGGGAGTCATGGCAACCATCGGATCGATTTATAATGAAGTGTTTTCTATTTTTGTGGATTTTTCTAACCGATATTGCCAAGGAAACTATAATGACCTTCCCCAACCGAGTTTTTCAATAAAATTAAAAACGTTACTTAGAAAATCTTAAATCGAACCAAAAACTTGATAAATAAAATGTGGTTTTTACAAGAATTAAATTGATAAGGACGAAGATTAGCAATTTATCATAATTTGATTGGCTTAAAACCTTAAATTAGGTCAAGACTTGGATGTTCTGGAATTGGTAAAACTTGTATTACAAGTTCTTCAATTTAGTAGAGATTATTTTTTAAAGGTTCCAAAATACCGAAACTTAATTTGTATCTCAACCATTTTTCCCTGACTTGTGGCCATAAATTTGGGTCAATGCTACAAAGTTTCCTCCGAGGCAACATTATTTAGAATTGTCCAACGAATTAAAACAGAAACCTACCAGTGCTGCTTGGAAAGATCCTGACCCTTGCCCAGGTCATGCTGAAAGTCCTTGAGCTTCAAGTTCTTCTCATCGATGGCCAGAGACTTGTCCTTGGCGGCCAGATCCTGGTCGAGCAGATAGATGGCAGCGCGCAGCTTGCGGATCTGCTCCTCGGCCTCCTTGAGGGCGGCATCGGCCAGTCCCTGACAGCCCTTAATAACCTTGAGCTCGCGACGCAGCGAGCGATCCACCTCGTCATCGCAGAGATCGACTCCGATTCGGCCTTCGCGCAGGATCAGGCACTGCTTGCAGATGGCCAGTGACTTGTCCTTGAGGAACTCGATGCAATTCAGTACGCGGTTGCGATAGGTGTTCAGCGCCTCATCCTCCAGGGCGGCGGTCTTCTTCTGCCGATTCAGTTCGTCCACGAGAAAACGGATCTCGCTTGTGCGCTCGCGCATGTGGTGCTCCACCTCGCGCTGCCAGTTCTTGGTCGTGTCCTTCGTCTCATCGACGACGCGTCGCGACTCCCTGGATGGTGAGAGGGTCATCAACTGGAATCCGTTCACCCAAATCTCTCTCCCTTCCCCCGATATACTCACTCCACGATCCGCTCGGCTAGCTTCTCCTGGTCGCAGGTGATCCGAAACTTGATCTTGTTGTTGTAGTCCCAATCCTCCTCGGAGTAGCGAGGCGGGCACTTGGCCACGGGGCCCAGATGTTTCCCGGCCAGCTGGAGGCCCGTGATGCGGCGCGACTTCAGGTTGGGCAACATATTTCTGGAATTGCGATTGGAAACGGAATGGGAATAAAGGTTGCGTAAGAAGCACGAAGAACGAATATATGCAGGGATAAGCGCTCCGTGTAAAGTGTAACTGTCGCTGCAAAATCTCTACACTCGATTGCCCCCACCTGGCACACTTCTCGAGCTGGGAATATTTCGAGTATGTACCTGGCTGGCTGGCTGCCTGTCGCTGAATCTCAGCCGGAGTCGGAGGAGAGTCGCTGGCGACCTGGGACCTGGAACGACCTCAGTGGCCTACCCTCCGCTCCCACGGGCTTCGTTAAATCGATTCATGCTAGGGAATTTACGGTTGCCTAGCGGTATTTATTGTTATGTTGCTTAACCCCCGATATCCCCGCTGAATGAATTTCTTTAACCTAGCACGGAGAAAAATTCGACTTTGGATTCAATAAACTTTAAAAATGTAAAACAATTTATCCAGAAGGTAATTTAATCATACAGATCGTTTAAAAAATAAATTCCTTTATCAACCAAATTATTAATTAAAAACGGTATATTGAATTGACAAAGTTCCAATTCATTCGAAATGGTCATAAATTTGTGTTTCCGTGTATCGACTTCATCCGTCGGCGTGCATGTGCTCGTCCAATGCGCTTGTGCCGTGTGTCACCTGGCAGTCAGTCCAATTGGGCACACGGAGCTCAACTCCGGCAAAGGAGCTCCGCCGATGGCTCCACATAGTTGCGCCTGCACCTTGCGGTCCCGTCTTACGGCATGTTTATAAATAGTTTTATGCCGGAGACATTTTGGGTCGGGGAAACTGGCGGATTGAACCAGTAGCAGCTCCTCCTTGATCGATTTATGCTAACATACTTTCGCTTTTGCGCCTTCCTTTTCAGATTCGACGTTGGCGCCCTGGGCTTCTCCTTGATACTTTTTACTTTATTGCAAAGTATTTGGCATTAATTATGCTAATCAATGGCATTTGCGTGTCCAAGTGGGCGGGACTAAAAATAGAGAACCACCTATGATTGGATGTGACATTTGAGCTAACGGTTTGAGATGATTTGTGAGGTTTTAGGGCCACTTGGAAGACAGGACCGGTCGAGGGAGGTTGAAGGCCGCACACGTAGTAACCATGAGCGCCAGGAGTCCATGAAGTTATATTTTTTTTATAAATATATATAAATTATAAATTTCGTTAGTTCCTTAAACTTACATGACACTTAAATTCATTGATTCTTAATAAATATTACAATTTTCTGGCTCCGGTATTCACTTTCACGAGATTCTACCGTTTTCGTTTTTGAATACGAAAACCGGTGCTCCCGTATTCACAACGGGCACCTTTGTAAATAAATCTTTTTAATTTTATTAAGTAAATGATAAATAAGCACTACAAATTTAATATTTTTAAATAATTAAATATTTTTATTTTGCTTTAGATTTATTTTAAAAAGATTAAAGAAATTAATCAAATAATTTAACAATTAAAACGAATCGAAACGAATTATTTCAGAGTTTCACTGTTGAACGATAAATAAATAAACAAATAAGAATTGCTTTAGTTTTTTTGCATAATTAAATTTAAAAGAAATATATTTCAATTTTTCCAACAATATCTTCCCGGTAGCAGTGGCTCTTAGACCACCCACAGTTTTAGCTGCTTGTGAGGTGAACCCAGTCTTAGAGCCGCTGCCAAGCCCCCAAGTTCAGCAGCTTGAAAGCTCCCGCCGGCGAAGCTTCCGGGGGAACCCCAGAGAGACACCCTTTAGAATGATTTTTTTTTTTTTTTTTTTTTTGTAAAATTAAGTTTTTAATATATTACGATACACATTTTTGCCATATACATCTTTTATATCCACATAGTCGTATATACGCACTGCGCTTACAGCTAACTGATAAAAATGTACAATTTAATTAACTAGGATCTCTGGATGTTGCCGTCGGTCGGCGACGTTATGCTAAATGGTTCGCTCTTTGTTTTCATTTTATTATTTTGGGTTTCTTCCGTGTTTCGGTTTCAGTTTCAGTTTCGGTTTCCGCTTTTCGTTTGGCTTCAACGATCTTATGGCTTATGGCAGCTCGTCCAGAACTCTCCTCCTCCTGCTCCGCTTCGATTTGGTTATTTTGGTAACATATTTTCGGTCTAACAAAAGACTGTTCTTCCTACAAAATAACTATAATTAGGCCTCGCTGTCAGCGTGTGTTTTTATGGTTTATTAACAGTGAACTTTGAAATTCTATTCCTCGTCTGCTTCGGGGATAAGTACAATTACTCTCGGTTGGTAATTAACATTATAGTTAGCTGGACTGTACAGTTTCGGACCTGGAAATGGATCTGGATCTGAATTTGGGGCTTCAATTGGTTAACTTGGCTATCTAAGAACTCGGGTGAGAAGCAGTGTTCCTGCTGCCTCTGGTTTCTGGCATCGCCCTTGGTCTTGGGTCTGCTTTAAATTCATTACTTGCGATTTGTTTTTTGTTTATTGTAGTTGGTAATTTGTTGCTAGTTCATGTTTCTTTGTTTTGTTTCCTCTCTCGTGTAGGCAGTGTTTCATCTTTCTGGGTTGTTTTTTGTTCGATAGTTAGTTTCTCCCCATTTTCTGTTTGTTAGTTTAAGATTTTCTCTGTTTTTTTTACACATTTCTTGGCTTTAGCAGATTTGCTCAACAATGAAAATAGTTCGATCGTTTCCTTCCACAAATTGAAAACAGTTTCATTTTTCGGTTTTGTGTGGGCATTTTTTTCTTCTTATTCTTCTTACATTTAAAAATAATGATTCGTTTAATAAAAAATACAAAATACATTTAGCAGTAAAACAAGAACCAAAAACACAGAAAGAAAAGTAAGTGTACAATGAAAAAATATATATTTGTTTTTCATATATACTCTTTTCTTGTTGTCCTTTAATTTCTCGATTTTTATTTTGTAGTAATAGTTCTGTTTCGTTTCTGTACTTTAGTTGGTAGAGTTAATCCTTTGTTAAGTTCTTTTATTTGCATCGCACAGTTTTTAGCTGTTTGTGTAACAAAAATAATTGCTTTTGAGGTATTTATTCTTTTGTTTATATAAATATTCTTTATACACATCATAACCGTTATAAGTATTTAGGTTCTTAGTCGCTTTTATTTTCCATAGTGGGTTTTCCTCTTCACTTCTCCGCGTTTCATTTTTTTCGGGTTTTAGTTTTAGTTTTTTCTTTTTTTTGTAGTTGTCTTGTCTTTTTTAAACAATTCAAAGCACCTTTTGATTATATATATTTGAAATTGTAATTCTTTCCCTATTTTTCTCTCTACAAAAAACATATGCGGAAACTGAAACGGAATATAATCAAAGTACATAAGATCTGCCCCCTTTGGGGCTCATCGTTGTGGCAGCGTTTAGCTTCTCAGTACGCGGTATTATTTTTGTTTCTCTCTTTAGTTGTTAGAATCAATTGAAAAAAAAATTACAAAAAAAAGCAACCAAAGCTTGAATGGAACCAATATTAAAATAGGGAGAAGTCCCTTATGCGAGCAAGTTACTTGTTCTGTTTTATAATCGTGCTGGGGGGAAACCTGTTACTCTTCATATAGTTTATATTTGTTGTTTAGTTTATTTCGTTAACGTTCTAGTTTAGTGTATAATTTACATTTCATTTAAGTTTGTGTCTGCTGCTGCTGTCCCTAAGACCTAGCGCCTCTACATTTGATGCCTACCGAAGAAGGTGATCGAAATATGCGGAAAAAAAATATGTAAAAACAATTGGAAAACCGCGCTATACACTTAAAATAAGCATTCCGAAGAGCCATTCCTAGCCATGATTATGGTTGAGCCACTCACTCACACATATTCCATCTACCCCTCGAAGTAAGAACCCTCCTTGCTTTCGATTACGGGGATTAAACAAGAGTTAAAACAAAATTAAAGTGTGTAGCGTATGTGTGTGTGTACATTTGAACTAAATTGTGTAAACCTTTTCGCCTATATAAAACATAAGTGTAAGTATAGTATTTATACATAAACACGGATAAGTTGGGTCTGGGTTCGGTCCGGCTGCGGTCTCTAGCCTGCCATCTCTCTAGGTCGTATATATAGTATAGCTATAGCATATGTTTATGTGGATGTCTCTCTCTAACTGTAGTATCTCTAGGTGTATCCAAAAACGAACGCTCTTCTCCCGATCCTTCTCATTATAGTTATCATTATCATAATCCGATCCGAGCACGCTCTCTTTAACAAATCAACAATTTCTGCTCCTGCTCCTGCTCCGGCTTGGTCTCCAACGCTGCTGCTGCTCATCCTCCTCCTGTTCCTGTTCATTCCGAATCCTTGGCCAAGTCCTCCACACTCCACACATATACGTCATAATAGTAACTGTCAATTTGTCTGTCGGGGGAACGGGGGCGGTGTTGGTGGGATGCGTTGGATGGGTTGGATGGATGCTTGGATGGGAAGCGACCGCTCCAGCGCCTGCCGCCCCTCTTAGACCATCGGTAGTCCCTGCTGGACATCCATCATCTCGTCCTGCGCCGGCGATGGTCGCGGCGCAAACGTCTGCATATGGTGCGGTGGCGTGGCCCTGGCGAACATTCCGGAGCGCTGCGGATGGCCATGCATGGCCATTGAGGCGTTGGGGCCCGCATTGGCGGACGGGAACTGTAGCCGGAAGCTGCTGTCCGGCAGCTGGCGGGGTGTGCGTCGGGGGGAGCGCGCCGGCATGCGATTTGCCCGGTGCATGTCCTCCAGTATCGAGGGCGCAACGTAGGTGAAACCCTGCAAATAAATAAGACAAAGAAGGAAATGAGAAAACCTTGAGCCAACTTGCCATCTAGAGTGTGACTCTCCCCCAATCCCTGACCCACTTGCCCGGTCGTGTGCGCAATTGGAATCGGATCGGGCAACTATACTCGCTTAGTCCCAGTCCAGTCGGTGTCGATCCGATTCCCGTCTTGCATACTAATACTGCCCCCCAGTAGTTGGCGGAGCAGGGATTATGCAAGCCCCCGGGCACTGGCTCAAGCTCTGGCTCTGGCTGCTCCATGTAACACATTTTACATAATTTCCCAGCCCCGGCGTGGAGAGACATTAATTAAATATATTTGTCTTGACGAAATCCACCGGCAAATGCAATAAAATAATTAAAAGCAAAGCAAAATCAAGCAGCCGCCGGCTGCCGTGTGTAAATTCCCCCGGCACGGAGGCTGGACTGAAATGCGTGACGCCATCAGGAGGGGGGAGATTACTGTTGGCGGGAGGCACTCTCCCTCACCCCACCTGTCGCTGCCAGGTGAAATGTACGTGAGAGCACCGCGTTCGCTAATTGGAACTGCGATCGAGCGCTGACCCACTAAGGCAAGCGGCATCATCATCATAATTCGAGGTGCGCCAAGCGATCGAAGCGCGCTGAGAAAGTGTGCAATTATCCGTTAATAAAGTTCTAATTGAATCCCAGTTTGGACCTCAATCAGGTGCGAATCGAATCCGTTTCTTGCAGTAATCTCTCGCGTGTGGAATGGCTTCGAGCTTCATTGGGCAATTAGCAGAACTTCGCGCGATGCGATAACCGCACAGTTTGGCTAAAACTGTTTGGTAAGAAAGTTTGGTAACAAGTTGGCGCTGCCTCTGGCTTGACAAAGTGAAATCGTTGTCAAGAATCACATTTCATGAACCTCTTAAGGCACTTGAATAGAGTTTTATTAATTACTAAATAAAGAGCTTTAGTTTTATGCTGTTAGATCTTTTTTGTTCTTTCAGCATTTCTTAAAGCTTGAGAAATATTACCATTAGGCACAAAATATAAATTTACAGTGGAAATACATTTTACTTTCAAGCCATTTAAAGGTTCTAGTGCTCGTGGAAATCTTCTGAAATCTTTTCACACTTTCAGCTAGTGAGGTAAAAGTACCCGTACACATTTCCGGCGCTTCAGCTACACTACTGCAACCTTAATTAGGCAATGTTTAACAAGACATTTAGCCTACTAATCCCATAAACCCATAACCAAAACAAACTTTACACAGCTTACCACCAAAGCAGCTCAAGGGTCGTTCGACTCAGCCTGGTCACAGCACTCAGAGTGGCGCTCGCACTCGCATGTTTGTAAACAAATAAAACAAAAAGCAGGAGGGAGCCAAGAGCGATCGAGCCAAATCCAGCCACTTGGCCACTTGGCTCCTCCACTCATCGCCAGTCTCGCAGAAGCGCTCAAAGCGTTCGGACACCAGCCAGCACAGCGGAGCAGCAAAATAAGAAAGAAAGAAACTGAACGTGAACTGGGAGTGACTTTCGTGCGTTGGAGCTGGAGAAAGGCCTGCCTGGTGGTGTTGTGGAGTGGAGTGAAGAGTGAAGAGTGGAGAGCCCGGCTCAGCAAGCATTTTTGCAGGTCGTTAAAGCAGGCGGGGCGATTTTCACCGATGACATTGATTCTGGGCCAATGTGCAGCGTCATTGGCGGGTTCAGGGCTATCGGGGATTACAGCTAGTTGGTAGCTGTGTTGGCTCGGTATCAGGCAGCTTGTAAGCCGAAAAAACCAGTTGAAGGGCAACGAGACCAGCTGCAGAGCAAGAGAAACTCGGCGCGCAGGCGTGCACGTGCACAAGACTCACTCAGAGAGCGGGTTTCAACCGAAAGTGGGACAAGACCAGAACCAACTCCACCAGCTGAGTGCCAGTGCTGGCCAAACTGTGCGCGGAAGTGTTAAATTCACTTAAACGAGATTGCATAAGCACCCAAGAGACCAGCTAATAAAAGAAATATAACCACAATAAATGTACGTACAAAAAAAGTGTAAAAAATGTGTGAAAAATAATAATAACAGCCGATAACACAAAAGCCACGCTTTGTTCGTTTGCTCGTTGTCGTCGTCGTCGTGACTTTGGCGGGGTAAAAACCAAGCGAAAACCCAACTCTACACTGGGCAAAGACACCAAACAACACACAGCACACTCTAAAAAACCATAAAGGCCAGCTGGATGCAAAGGAAAATCATTGCGGGCCAAAATTAAGCACCTAAAATAATGTCCAAGCAGTGGAAAATAAATTCACTTTCGTTGCTGCATTGCCTGGCAGCGTGGCTAACTGTTGCGACGGCGTTGCAACAACCTCCGCAGCAACTACTGCAGCAGCAGCAGCAGCAACAACCAGGAGATACTGCAGCAACGTTAGACAGCACAAGACTCTTGAATGCAACTTCGGATGGTGGCATGGCTGCCACTTTCATCGACAACACCAGCAGCAATATCAACAGCAACGGCAATGGCAACAGCAATCACATCAGCAACCATGAAGCCTCCTCTTTCGAGCCACAACAGCAGCAGCAGCAACAGCAACCACCAACAATGCAATTTGCACATATAACGCCATTAGATAAAGAAGTAGGTATGCATCAACAAAAACAACAATCAGCAAGTGCAACTGCAACAGCAGCAGCAACGGATATTGCTTATATTGATACCCTTCTTTGATTCAAGGTGCTAGCGAATTAATAGACATTTCCCCTTTTAAAAGAGGTTATTAGCTAGAGTTTTTATAGTTTATAAAATAAATTAAACTAAGATTCCTTATTTTAGTGCAAGAGAAAATTAACAAGAAACGAATCTAACTTTGGGAAGTCGCAGTTTTTATACCCTTGCAGTTTACAGTTCGATATGGGAGCGAAGTTCAAATCTATCATAACTAAGCCAAAAATTTATTAAATTTAATTATCAACGCTTTTTCGTACTTGTATTTATAACGTACACAAACCAGCCAAATGAATTTAAAATGTCGTAAATGCATAATTTTTGAAATTTTGGATTAAACTGATTATGTTTTATATCATACCTCCATATGATACCCCCACTGCTATGCAATCTTCTGACTAAAATTGTTTTACCCTGCAAGGGTTTGGATAACAAACTTAACTCAGTTTAGTTTTACATAAAATCATTTTAGATCTCTTTTTTCCTAGATACTTAAACAAAGCAATAATTTCTAACAATTTAAAGATTTTTCAATAAGATTTTCTTCAAAGAAGCATGAAAATCATTTAGAACAATTTATGTCACCTCATTTAGGGCAGTGTAATGTCGCTTTCCTTCCCACTCTTTACACTCCTCCCTAATTGCGCCTGCACTCATATGACCAAGAGAAATTTCCGTCACGATTTAGCTGAACGACCTGATCGTTTGGCACTCGCTTATGGCCGGGGAGCCGCCTCATCAACAGGCCACCGCCAAAAGTGCGTTTTTATATGGAACAGCGGTAGTCGGAGCCCACCAACTCGGGTGGCGTTAAAATTGGCGAATTAGTCACAACAAAAAAAGACAAGGGCATAGACAGAGGCAGAGAGAAGGTATAGAGGTATAGGTGGGGGAAGAGAAGATGGCCAGCACCTAGCCAAGTCCGCGCTTCAATCGTGAAAGTGAAATTTATTACACTTGAATTTGAAAACGAAAATTTAGAGCGCTAGCCCCAAAGAGCCAGAGCTCTGGGAAAAGGAGGCGGCGGCGGCGGTGATGGCCAGTGGCCGAGTGAGTTGGGGTAATTTCACGGGGACGGGCACTGGAAATGGGGCTAATTAAAAACCCGACCCAGCCATGCTAACCGTGCCTATCTGGGCCTTTCCATCTCTAATTGCAGTCGATCGGCTGATCAAGCAGTGGGCACCCATCGTCTGGCTGGCGCCCGAGGAGAAATTCATGCCACTCGGCGTGGAGGAGTTCCTGCAGTACGTCCATCCCATGGACAAGGACAGCAGCTTCCGGCCGGGTGTGCCCTTTAGCGAATACTCAACCAGGTCGCACTTGGTCACCAATGGCGAGATACAAGATCTGCTAGAGGACGACAACTCGTTTCTCTATGGCCGGAATCCCAATGAGAAACCGGTGCCCATCTATGGTGTGGTCACCATGTGTCCGACGAGAAGGGAGCTACCTATGCCGCCACCCCCGGCGCCGCAGTACACTCCTCCGCCTCTCAGCACGCGGGGTCCCTACATTCCCGTCTCCATTGATCCCCTCGAGGAACGCAATGACACCGTTCGAAGATCCTCAAGACTGTTTCCACTCTTCCAGCGGGTGAAACGACAAGCTCCAGCAGCCAAGTACAATCCACTCAATGAGTACGAGGAGCTGGTAATGGAGCCCACCCAGAAATCCACAACAGACCAGGAGCTGCACCCAGAGCCAGAGAGCGGTGTGCCGGTGAACAACTTCATAGCCAATTTGGCGGACAATGTCAAGTTCAGCGGCGGAACAGATCCCGACGACAATCTGGAGGACAACAGCATTAGCAAGGCCCCCGAACAGGAGACGAATCCGGGGAAGGGTAAGCTGCCGGGCTTCCATGTCACCTACTGGATGTTCTATCCCTACAGCCAGGGCAAGACCATGTGCACCGTGAGTCTGGGTCCCCTCGGAAGGATTCCCTTCCCCGCTGTCTATGGCTATTGCTTGGGCAATCGCAAAGATATCGGCAGTCATGTGGGAGATTGGGAGCACATGAGCCTGTACTTTAATGGGGATGCAGAGCCGCAGGCCATGTATGTGTCGGCCCATGACGCGGGCGCCTACTATAGCTACAATCGACTGACGGGCTCTTTTGAGTTCCGTCGCCAGGAGACTCGCAAGGGAATCCTGCAGCGCCCGAACTTTCCCAAAACAGTGACGACATTCAAGAACCATCCGGTTCTGTTTGCCGCCAAGGGATCACACGGTCTGTGGACGGCACCAGGAAAGCATCGATTCGTAAAGGTGGCCCGTCTGTACGACATCAACGGCTTCGGCACGCCTTGGAATACTTGGAAGGCCGTCGACATAAGCTACGAGAATGTGAGATCCTATGGTGAGTGCTTGAACCTTTAATCCCTTCAAAACCCAACTCTAATATTGTCTTTTTGATGTTTTAAAGGACGCTCATTGGTACCCGATTGGCTCACGTATCGGGGCAAGTGGGGCAATCCAAAGAGCAAGTGTCATCCCTTCCGGCGGATTGGCCTGAATTTCTGCGAGTTCACGGACGGACCCACTGGTATACCGCTCAAGGAGCCCCACTTTCAATGCGGTGCTGACTATCGCTGAGGACAAAGAGACCCTTGCCTAGGCTTAGTCTAATGTTTAGTAAAGTATTTATTGTGAAACCAAAACCCAAAAAGAGATCCCATAAACGACTAAAAAGGAAATGCACAAGTAAAGTAAAAAGTGCAGTTTTCTTTGCTATCCATTTATAGAAAACATATTGAGGACTACCAGAGATAAGGCTGCAGTCAAGCAGTTGAGCTTAAGCTTGTTTTTTATAATCCTCAATAGGGATTATTATCGATACTATACCAATATTTGATACTATATCCAATATTTTGTTGATATATCGGATAAATCATTTTTCAAAAAAGCTATCTTTAAATGAGATATTTTTCGATATTTAAAGACTCGATATGTGTAATCTGACGATATTTTCGAAAAGATATGGAACCCAATATTTACTCTTTCTTATCCGACCCACATCTCTACCCCAACCTGTTCTCTACTCACTTGGAAAATTAAATTGGCACTTTCGCTCAGCGTTGTATCATCCGGTGAATCCACTGGTATTTGTCTTGTAAATCTCGTATCGAACTGTGAGACATCGTCCTCGCTCCGCTGTTGGGTTTGAAAACAATTGAAAATGAGCAAAAACATAAAGAAAACGATAAGGAGACAACGTACCAAGAGCGGTTTAATAGGCGGTTCGAGGCGTCTAGCCAGGACATCGTCCCAATTGACGTGCTTGAAGAATGGATGTATTTGAACAGCCGCCGCATCCTCGGGACCGCTGCCCAACCGCTGTGGTTCCTGGCGCTTCATCAGACGACGTACCAGATCCCTGGCTTCGGGTGTGAGGTAGGCTGGCAAATTGAGCTTGGCTTTTAGAATGGTTTCGATGGTCTTCTTTCGATTCTCGGCGGTGAAGGGTGGCTATTGAAATGCGGCTGTGATTAAGGGATTCATGAAATGCAACATGAAAACTTACCACTCCCGTAAGCATGTCGAACATGAGAGCACCCAGTGACCACCAATCCACTGCTTTGCCATGGCCACTTCTGGTCAGGATCTCAGGTGCCCTGCAAGCAAAAAAAGCATAAGTCAGCTACGGATCCACTAGACCTTAATCGGGAAAAGGAAAAAGGCCGACGGGCGCACGCACATGTACTCAATTGTGCCGCAGAAGGTGTGGGTGACAATACCCTCTTGTATGTGCTCCTTGCACAGACCAAAGTCGGTGAGCTTTACGTGTCCCTGGGCGTCCAGCAATATGTTCTCAGGCTTCAAGTCGCGATAAATAATGCCCAGCTTGTGTAGATGGCCAAGGGCCAAAATGATTTCGCTCAGATAGAAGCTGTGGGAAAAACGGGAAAAGTATTAAGCTATGATTCAAAATTCTGTAGAAGATTGATGGCCTTACCAAGTGGTATCCTCGAGAAAGATGCCCTCGCGCTCCAAATGCATGAACAGCTCGCCGCCGCTCAGATATTCAAGGATAAGATATAGTTTTCCGTCCGTCTGAAAGGCGTAGACCAGCTCCACTATGAACGGATGCTAAAATGGGGCAAAAGGAATCCAAATTAGTGTGGTGTTAGGGGGGTAATTCCTGACCAATCGCACCTTCACTGCCTCAAGAATATTGCGCTCGGCGCGTGTGTGCGCTGTGTCCTTTTGATTGGTCACTATCGATGCCTTCTTGAGCACCTTCATCGCAAAGTATTTGTTGGCATCTCGTCCAGCGGTCATGCGCACCTGTAAGTGGAGACAGAGTTAAGATATAACCAGTTTCCGATCTGAATGTGAGGATCAACTTACCTGAAATACTTTGCCATAGCCACCCTTGCCAAGAACCTTCTTGAGTTCAAAGTCCTTGGGTCCCAGCTTGATTTTGCCCGGATTGACATTCTCCTCGGATAGCTGTATGGTCTCCTGTCCCTCCGCTCTGATTAGGGGATTAGGGAAAATAGAGAATTGGGGAGTTGGTTAATTGTTGTCCTCTGTGCTCGGTGTTTGCGTCTGGGGCCGACTGGCTGGCTGGCTAGCGTGGGAAAGGAGCAGCCCACGTGCTATAAATAAATCCCATGGCGTGCACGCGCCAATCGTCACCTCCCTTGCACCCTGTGCTCCTCCTTTCGCCCACCAGCCAGCCCAGCAGCTCCTCCATCACGGCTGTCGAGTGTTTGCCGTGAGTCTTGTTTACACATGGAACTAGCTGGCTCATTGAAGAGGCGGCCAGAGGAAGGGTGACAGCTTGTTGGTAGTCAATACCAGTTGTAAACACTTCTGTGCACCCCCGCCGTCCGTCTGTCCATCTGACCGTCTGTCCCTCTCTGTTGCCGTTCGTTATCACCGCCCAGTGAAGTGGTAGTCCGCGTCTGTCCGGGATCAGGCTTTCCGAGCCGAATCAATCAGATGTTAACACTGTCAACGCGCTTTCGCAGTGTGTAAACACAGGGTCTGAGCTGATAATTGGCAATTAGGCTGCTCATTTCTGCCCCGACTTTATCTACTCGACGAGGAAGTCCGGACAGACTGCGATCCCTTCCTCCCAACCCCAACCCCCTCTTTGATCGACCTGCGCGCGTATCTCCCCCACATTCTGAGAAAACCATAGTCATGTCGTTGTCCTCCAGCGACATTGCTGGGGCATTACTCACTCCTGGTGCAGATTAATACACAATTCCGGTTCTAGGTCAACCTGCGAACGAGAAGAGAGACGGAGACGGTTGTAAGTGTGAGTGAACATAACGCCAGCGGAATATGTATGCGAAAAATCAACAATTAATCATAGTTATTACGAACTTGAGACCCGAACAGCAGAAGGGAAAGTTACACAGCACCAGCAGCAGCAGCAGGGAGCAACGAAGATGGAATGCTCTCGATCTTATCATTAACATATTATTATTATTTTAAATCTTATCACTAATGCTTGAAAACCATATTGTTTTAGAGACCTCTTTTTCCCTTTCGTACTTAATTATAAACACTATTGCGTTCTAGGTATATTTTTGTACAGGGAGCTAACGCAAAGTTAGTAATTACATTTCCTAATGATCGGCTTAATGACTTTTTAATGGACAAAAGGGGTAGTTTCTAATACAAAGTTTTCACAATTTTATCTACCTTAAAAAAGTATATAAGCACATTTTAAAGCCTTCCTGAGATTACTCATTAATTAGAAAAATATTTGTTAATGAGATTCATTAAGCTGAGATTCAGGAATAATGGTATAAATCCTAATAAATGATGTATTATTTAGGTTTAACCCGATCAGTAGTTGTATTATTCCTTATATCAGTAGTATTATTCTTTGAATTTAAGAAACTTCTTTCCCAGTCGGTGTTACCCCAAAAAAATTCAGCCTGCTGATATTTTCAGCTGAGGGAGATTCCGATGAATGGAGAGATCGTCTCGGGACAGTCAGAGGGGCACGCTCTTGGTATTGGGTATTGGCTGCCTTTGGAGTCTGTGCCGCCGCCGCCAGTGAATTTCTCCCCTCTCGATCTGCCCACACACATAGCACTCTGCACACACACACACACACAAGCAAAGATGGGAAAGAGAGAATCCACACAGAGATACACTTTCCGCACGCACACACACCTTTTCTTTAATGACAAACTAAAATTAGAACTCGGAACAATGCCAAATAATCTGCCGGCAATGCTGGCGCTGCCTCCGCCTCCATCTGTCCCCCTCGGACGCTGTTGCTCCAACCGGGGGAAGGCCACAGTTAGGGGCAGCGGATGAAGAAGAAGAAGGAGAAGGAGAAGCAACGCCGCCGCTCTCGTCATGCCTAAAATGTGTATAGAATATTTTTGACTAAAGTTCAATTGAATGGCGGCATCGGCATCTCGACATCGCCATCGCCATCGCCAACATCTTGACGCTCTCGTCAGCACATTAAAAACTGGTTCACCTCGTCAGCGTTGGCGGTGGATTCCAATTAACGAATCCATCATAATTTATAGCGCTCACACGGCTCCGATGGCTGGCGGCGGGTGCTTGCTCTGGGGGGTGTGCGCGCTTGCGTAAATCACATTTGACAAGCCGCCGAAAAGGGGGGCGATGCGATATGATAAGAACATGAGCAGCAATATCGGTATCTCGAGCACCACAAGCCATGTGGATTCCCCTAAAGAGACCGCCCTCTGTTCCCCTTCCAAGGGGTGCATTGAATACCCAAGAAATTTAAACCGTGCACAGGAAGAAATTAAGTCATGCTGACGGAGCTTACAGACATCTATACAAATGGTATTACATTTTCCCCACAATAAATAAAGGGATAACATTAATATCTCCCATAAAAACGAACATAATTGAGTATTTAAAATCTTTGTCAACCAAATTCCTCAAATAAAATAAAACAAAATTTTTAAATCTTTATGAAATGTGTATAAGGCTATCCGTGTAAATAGGTTTAAACCTAAAATATAAGAATTGAGTTGGCGCAAAATCCCCAAAGATTACGAAATAGGAAGTTTGCTTTCTAAAAATATATATATAACCGATCAATAGGTTGCGTTCAGTGGACTTTTATGAGCCATATTTCCTAGTGTGCAGTTGCAACAGGTTCTATATGGTGGAACCCGAAAAATAATACCGCTCCGCACGATCGCGATCACGATCACGATCTGGATCGGGCGATCGCTCGCTCGCACACTCTCCTACACACCATTCCCCTATCCGTTATCAGCGCCTGAGGTTTTTCTCATTTTCTAATTTTATATTGTCCGCTGATAACGAATTTCGTTTTCTAAGTGGAAGTTTAGCCTCTTTCCCATTCCGCTTCCATTCCCATTCCGCCTTCTATCTTCCACCTCAGCCACGCTCCGCAGTTGTTGCAATATTTCCATGGAGTGTGGCGGGTAATTGGTACTGATTATTTTGAAGGACACACACTCTGCCTGTCGATTGCCCAACGACGGTTTCGTAAGGAGGGATCTCGCACCGCAGTCGTGGGTAAATTTCCGTATTACGAATGTGCAGTGCAGTGTACTCGTACGTGCTGCCGCTGCTGCTGCTGCTGCTGCTGGATGACGCCAGAGTCGCAGTGATGCGGACTTTTGCGCAGCAGATAAGCCGAGTTTGCTGGCTGTGGATATGGGAAATGTAGCGATGGAGGTGTGGAAGGGCGAAGGGGGTCTGGGATGCCCAGACGCCCGCCAGGAAAACTCGCAGACAAAGCAAAAAGGTAAACAAAAGGGAAAATTCCAACTGCTTCTGCGGCTGCTGCTGCTGCTGGTGTGGGTGCAATTATTGCTGCGCAGTTGTTCGCTTACGTCGTCCAGCTCGATCCTGTCGTCGTCCGAGTCCCTGGCCTTGTCGTCCTCGTGCAGCTCCAGGTCGAACAGCTCGCTGGGATCACTCACGTCCGCCATTTGTGCGATCTGGCCTGTGGAAGTGCCCTAGTCTGGTGCTGGTTGCTCGATGGCTGGCTGGCTGGCTGGCTGGCGCTCCACCTCGCGAGGCACGGCGCTTGCGGAAGCGTTTTATTTTAGTCTCTCCGCCTCCTCGCTCGCCGCGGGTCGGAACAGAACAGAACGGAACAGGCGCGGGGCAGCTTTCGTGGCCCCGAAGGTTATTGTTTATTAGTTAATGACAAAAGCAATACAAATACACACACACGCACACCCGTAGGGGCACGGGAGACACGCACCAACACTGCGACGCACGCACCACACACCACGCACTTGTGCCGCTCTCACACACACGCTCGCTGCGATAACTGCTCTGCTCACGCGCGCCCTGCAATTTGTTGCTCCGCCAAGTACGCAATTGTTCGCCACTGCCTAATCGCAATGCAGTAATCAGTAATTAAAATGCACTTTTTCTTTGTTTGCGAGTGAACACGAGGTGATGTGCTAGAGTGGCCAGACGATGGCTACTAGTGCTGGCAAAACTTCGGAGCACTATCGATACTATCGATTGCTCATTTTTTTTTAAGCATCGATGTTTTGAACAACAACAACGGCATTTCCAGTGGAGAGCGAACGTTAATTTGTAAAGCTAGCATTGTTTATTAGTGATATATAATTATTTGTATGCCTTTATATACAAATGGTATCATGAGAATCTTTCTTGCATAAATTTTGAATGTATCAAAATTTGATCCCCTAAAAGCAAGCGAAATAAGATTTTTAAGATGTTAAAATATGCACAATGAAATGTGATGTTTTTGTTAAACAATTTTTCGTTATTCTTTTATAATTTTGATTTTCCACTTACAAATAATATATGATCGATTCATGCCCTTTTATATGTTGCGATGATAAATTAATAATTTGTGGTTTTGGTATGTTTAAATAAAATTCTAAAAAGTTATGCTTTAAAAATTCTTTATCTAGTTATGTATAAATATATGTACATTATACATGGCTTAAGAATCAATGGTATCGATGTTACGGATAGTAAGAAATCGGAAAAATCGATTGTGGAAAACATGGAAAATAATCGATATTCAATTGTTTGACTATCGAGATGGTTAATAAACATTCCAGATATTGGATGTTGTATACAAAATAATTATGAAATATTATGAAAGTCATTTTAAGTTTTAACGTAATTTATTTTATATTAAACAAACATATTAATTTTAAAAATTAACCCTTTAGATGTAATCGATGTTTTTAACGATATATTAATTTTTATAGAGATGGGAGATTGTCAAGTAATATGGTCTCACTGTCAGCACGCGCTAGAACAACAAAGACCACCGCAGAACTTAATTAATTTGTACGGGACCCAATTGTTATTAGAGAACCGAATCATGTGCACCGGCTCGCCCAGCAGCAATGGCTCCCAGTCGGAGGAGGGCAGCACCACGGAGCAGGCGCCCCAGGAGCAGCAGGCGGAGGCGGAACGCGAGCGGCCAGCGGAGCAACAGCTGAGAACGCCCACGCACGCAGTCGTGGCCGCTGCCACGGCGGAGGACATCCTGGCCGAGTATGGTAGCAACCTGAAGCTGCTCGAGTGCAACTCGCAGGTGGCCGAGCTGCTGACCATTCTCCGCGACAAGTAGGTGGCGAGACGAGGAGAGGTTAGGGCTGCGGCAACTGCAATATCGAATTTCATCTGCAGGAACACTACACGCAGCGACTTCAAGTTCTACGCCGACCGACTGATCCGCCTGGTAATCGAGGAGTCCCTCAACCAGCTGCCCTACACCCACTGCGACGTAGAGACCCCCACGGGCGCCATCTACGAGGGCCTGAAGTACCGCTCCGGCAACTGTGGCGTGTCTATCATCCGATCCGGCGAGGCCATGGAGCAGGGCCTGCGGGACTGCTGCCGGTCGATTCGCATCGGCAAGATCCTGGTTGAGTCGGATGCCAACACGCACGAGGCGCGCGTGGTGTATGCACGCTTCCCGGACGACATTGGCAGCCGGCAAGTGCTGCTAATGTACCCGATCATGTCCACGGGAAACACGGTGCTGCAGGCGGTGAATGTACTGCGCGAGCACGGCGTGCCCGAGAGCTGCATCATTCTTTCGAATCTGTTCTGTACTCCGATGGCCGCTCGCACGGTGGTGAATGCGTTCCCCAAGCTGAAGATCCTTACCTCTGAGCTGCATCCCGTTGCGCCCAACCACTTTGGACAGAAATACTTCGGTACAGACTAGAGCTACGCGCAGACGCAGACGCAGACTTGACGACTAAGCGCGCTTAGCTGCTTAGGATAGGTAGAGTGAGTTGGCCACCTCCGCTGTCTCTGTCCCTGCATGCATCCCACCCAGACAAAACGCCGGCTCCACTAACGTCCGCTCCTCTCTTTCTCTCTGTCTCGTCCCCCAGATGGCATTTGAAATACACAAAGCGATACGAAGCACGGCACGGGCACGGGCACAGTCGGGCGAGCTACCAAACTATTTAAGCAACTTTTAGCTTTTCACAACTGGCTTTTAATGCAACTCTCAAATATGTTACGTTACTTTTTTTGGTTTTAACTAATTGTAAATATATAGAAAGAATAAATATTTAAAACGGAATGGCTGCTCTAGGAGCTCATCTTGAAGTTGACCACGGTGTCCACCTTTTGCAGACCCGTTGAGAAAGAGCGCAACTGCACGGTCTGCGCATTCTGGATTACAATGGCTCCCGTCTCGTCCCACTTAGCGGGCAGCTCCGTGTTCTTCAGTGTGTGGATCATCACGTCGAAGGTGCAGATGCAGTCGAGCAGCGGCAGATAGCTAACGGTGGCCGAGATCTGGCGCATTACATCTCGGATCTCGTTCTGGATGCGAGACAGTTCCTTGGTGGAAGTAAGCTTGGCCGGATCGCTCGTGTCGCCGTCGCCCAACTCTGCTTGCATCTTGAAGTCCCAGCACTCCAGCACCTCCTTGCTGTGGGCGTTCGTGATGACCATGGAGATCTTGCTGATCATGTTCTTTGCCAGCCACTCTGCAAGCACGGGGCAACCTGTTTGATCACCCTTTAAAAGCACACATGCACTGCCCCCACTTACCTTCGGTTTGGCTGAGCACATTCTGCAGGAAAGTCGTGATCTTGGGATCCTTGGACATCAGGATGGTCAGTCCATATTGCTGGGTGCTGTCAAAGTTCTCAGCCGGATAAATACCGCGTTGGAACAGGATCGAGTTGATTCCGTACTCTATTTAGGCCATGAAAAAGAGGAGACAAGGGAAGACGCCATTGAACGCGGGTTTTCAATCGCTGCCAAGCGCAGGCTGCGCCACTTACTCAGATATTCCACGATTATCTGGGCGGAGCCCTTGAGTGTGATGCAATTCTTGGTTGCCTGGGCAGTCGACATTATATATATTTAAAGATAACAAACTATATTTTTGCTAATTCGGTTAAATTTGCAAGATCGCCGCTACTTTCGAAAAGTCAATTGGAAGTGTGACCGTACAACACCAGAACCGAATTACAGTGTTGCCAGATGCAATTTCGGCTTTCGTCCTAAAATATTTCCAAGACACCGGGCTCGCTTGGGGAAGGTTTTGTCCCCACTAGGCTCATTTGGTGAAACTTTTATCTTGGTCCTCTTTATGGAAATTATACAGCTTAAGCTTGTTTGGTAAATAAGTTTTATTTGAAAGAGATTGACCAAAAAGTGTGGCAGCACTTCGGACAAAGGTGCTACCAGACTTTTCGATAGTGGCGCTCTCAGTGCTGCCAGACCACGACAGATTCAAGAGACAATGATGCCCATCACTTAACTAATTTGGCGGGAAATTTAAAATAAGTCGGTTATTTTTGATTTCTGTCAACAAGAAAACACCCAGATTCTTATTTGCAACAAATTCAGAATTTTATTGGCCATCCTCCGGTTAACTAAAACTAAGCATGAGATCCATTTTTGTGCGCAAAAGCATTTCCGCGTGGTTCGGCTAAGGAAGATTCCTCAAGTCCATCAAGTGTCGTAACGGCCGCCTGTCGAGAGACCAAAAGAGGAGACTTTGATTTAGCCGAAAAATATATCCTCGTTATTCCTTAATCCGAAACCGGGCTCGTTTCCTGAGAGCTTTGGCGCCACTGCGCTCTGATAGTTTGTTTGTTGTTGTTTGGGGAAAATTAGCGAAAGCGAATGAGGGAAATATAGGGGAAACCTTCAGGAAAATCAATAAAAATCAATGATAAACGAAGGAGAGAAGAAGCCACAGAAGAAGAACGAGGAACAGGAGGAAATCAGAACCAAATCAAAAAGCAAATTGATGTTTTGTAAAATGTGAATTATTTGCAAGTTTTTAATTAAATTTTTTTCTTATGCATCGTTTTGTTTTGTTTTCTTTTTTGTTGTTTTTGTTTTTTTTTTGTTGTTTTGTTTCGTTTTTGTGTTGGTTTAATGGTTTTTGTTTCAAATTAAAATTAAACTTTACATGGTATTTTTGGTATAAATCTTTCAATAATTAAATATATAAAAAATTTGCCACTTAAAATATAACTAAAAATAATCTCTTCGCCATACAAACTGATGTCAACATACACATTGCGAAAAAAATAACTAAATTTGCATTTTACATTGTTTTTCTTTTTTTGTTGTTGTGTTTTCTTTCGGCGCAAATCATAAACGAGGACAAATAAAATAGTATTTCGAAATTAAGTAGCATTATAGTGTGTTTGTGTGTTTTTGTTTAAGTTGTGTGTGTGTGTGTGGGCTTAAGGCTAAAGTTATGTTTAATTTAGGTGTAATTAAATACAATAAATTATGGTTAAAGAAGGGCTGCATTAACTTAGTTTGAAATGTACACAAAACTTAACGTTAGTTAAAACGAGAGATATTTACAGGATTTATTACAAAGTTCTCGGCTACGTGTCAACCTTTGTTCTCATTATATAAGTATATATGTTTATGTATATGTATATGTCTATGGTACAACAACAAAAGCGCAACAGTGTCAGTGTCAGGGGTCGAATCGATAATGCTTTCAAACTGTAAACTTCGATAGTTTTCATTCGTTCGAGCTTCAGACTGTGTGAACTTCGATATCTTCGATAGTGTTCTTTCGTACAATTAATTTAATTAAAATTCAGTTTAGGTTTCATATTTAAAATATTCAAACGTAGCTAAAGTCAGTCTGGATCTGGAACTTATCGCTTTATTGGGGAAGAAGGAACTCTGGGAACTCTACGGAATTTTGAAATGTTTTCGGTTCGGTTTTGTTCAGTTTCGTTTCGTATCGGATATGTTTTTTTTTGTAGTTTCAAACTGATCTGGAGAACGGTGATGGGATTGGGCTTTGTCTGCCGGTGCAACGAATTCTCTAATTTTTTAAATACAGTAAAAAATTACAATTGTCGCCGTTCTTGGAGTGCAGGGGAATCAATCGATCTTATGTTTTCTTTTTTGTTTTGTTTATAAAAATCATAAAAATAATAAAACAAAATTCTATGCATTAATAGTCGTTATTTAAGGTATGTATTTGGCCGTAGATTGCAACAAAATATCTGTGAAGAGATTAAATTATAAATAAAATTAAAAATTAATCTTCCAGTTGATTTTCTCGTTTGATTTTGATGTACTTTGATGTAACTAAAAGCTGGCTAAAACCATTTCCACAAATAAAGGGGCAACTACAAGCATTAAATTGCGCTCTCGAAAGATAGAATTCCATCATGCAGAGGATTGTAAAGATAAGGTCTTCAGCTCAAGATTTCTCTTTGCTGTGGAATTTTTCGTTTTGGTTTGAGAAGGAGACGAGCACAAGACTAAGGAAGTAAAAAGTGAACAGAGTTACCCAAATCGCAGGAAACGCAGGATATTAGTCAAAAGAAAAAATACGAAAAAAAAACAACAATCACCAAATAAAAGTAAACAAGGGAGCAGAATGAAATTGTTGGTTGTTTTTGTTTGATTTGAATTGGGTTCTTTTTTTTTTGTGAATTGTCAAAATCTACAGCCAAGTGTTAATGTCTAATAACGAGTACGAACTAAAATTAATTGCAAATCATAAATGTATTATATTGGTTGTTATTCGTTTGGAGAGTTGTTTTTAATGTTGTTCGTTTTTATTATTCTCAAACTACAAAATTAGATCGAAAACAAAACAAAATTCAGTTCCCGTTTCAATTTGTGGAGTCAGTACATTGCCTTTTGTGGGTGAGTGTGGTTTTCAGTGTGGCCAAAACGCCATTTGTTGCAAATGTTTGCTGCTTGCTTGTTGATGCGTGTGTGTGTTTGTGTGTATTCGTGTAACTAACTTAAGAGAGCCTCTGTTGATTGGTTATCGTTAATCGTTGATATTCATATTGACATTGTATGCGCGTGTGTGAGGTGAGTAAACGTGGGCTGAGAGCCAATTGAACGATTCGACAAGTTTACAAGTTTCTCAGTACTTTTGTGGGGGGATAAGGTTGTCCCTTGTCCGCTGTCCGTTTGTCCGCCAGTCTCTTGTCCGTCCGTCCACGTTGCTTAATAATTTTGTTTTGTTTTGCTGTTTTCTTTTTTACATTTACTGGTTGGTGTAGGCGTGTGTAGTTGTGTGTGATGAGTGAGTTTGAAATTAAATTAAGTTCCTATGTAAACACTATTTAAAATAAACCTTCTATAGCACCCTTTGTTTTTATTCGTATTTATTTGATTATTCTCGTTTTTGTTGTCGCTTTCATTTTTGATTGCTCTTAAAACGCTTTTAGTTTACAGCATAATAAATATTATTAGGTATTACGAAAACTGTTGTTAGGTATTTATTTAAGTTTTCTTTTGTTTTGTTTACTCTTTGCTGTTGTTGTTGTTGTTGTTTGTAAGACCTTACTTTGTTGCTTTTTGGAATGTGATCTCTAATAAAACTTGTAGTTCGCCGTTTTCAAAGTGTCTGATAATAGCAGGGAGCGATGGAGTGTGGAGTGGGAGGAGGTGGGAGCTTGGGAGGGTAGGATTTCCTTGTTTCATTTAACTTTAGGTCCAATTCTGCATACTGTATTTGTACTTTCTGTCTGTGTAATAGTGTGTGTTGTGTGTGTTTGGCTTTATCAACTATATTTGGTTTATTTCACTTTCTTTTATTCAGCGTTTTGTAGAAAGCTTCTTCTGTAATTGGAAGGATATCGGTGAAATGTGCAAATGGGAATGGGAATTCCGTCGGTTGCCGTTTTCTCTACTTTACTTGATGGTAGATCTATTGAGTTATTATTTTATACTTTACGATTTATTCGTTATTTTGGTATGGGCACTGAGTTCGGTTTGTTTAATTTGCTTTCAAGTTTCGGTTTCTATCGGTTACGGTTATCGGTATGGGTTACGGTATCGGTTTACGACTCGACGTAAAACAATCGATGCTATAGAAGTGCCTATTTTAGCAGTAAAACCCTCCTTGAAAACGTTTGCAAGGTGGTTCGGGAGGACTAATATTGCTGTACGTACTGTCGGGCCCAATGTTCTCGCAACGTTCGCCGACGTATCCGTTTTGGCAACTGAAAGAGACAGGCAGAAAAAAAGGGGTTGAGAGTCCAATTAGTTCACGGGTTTTCTCTGCACTCAAATATTCAATATTCAATATATAATAATAATATATGTATGTATGTATGCGTATACAATGTATAAAATACACAAAAACTGGTGAAAAATCGGCGCACTGAAATGGCCATGAACTGCGGTGCAGCATTCGCTTGACCACTCCGGGATCCGGTCAAAAATATAAACAAAAACAGCAACAAAAAATCGAACAAATTAAGTGTGTTGTGGCATGAAACGATTTTTAGCAAAAAAGGAAAAGTTTATGGCATCGAAATGGAAATGAATTTTCCCGCAAGGGTAGCGAAAGCAATGCGCTTTTTTCGGGCTGCCACTTGGGGTCTGAATCGGAATTGAAATCGGGATCGAGATCGGTTCGCTTCGCTTCGGATCGGATCGGATCGAGTGTGTGGCGGTGTACCCTCGCTCCGCCAGATAAAACGAGGCGCTGAAAGACATTATTCACATTGCATACACAAAAGGAAAAAAGAAAGAGAAAAAGAGGGAAGCACACGGATGCAAGTGGGCCTTTGTGGAGTTCTCTCCACGAAATTTGTGGCCTTTTAATTGCGCCCCTCTCCGAGTTTCTCTTCTCCGGAGTCCGGAGTCCGTGCTCCGGGCTACGGAGCGTGTAATGCGATGCCAAAATATTACAAGATCTGTGTGTATATTTAGAGGCGAGGGTGCTGGCGTCTTATCAGCTGTCACATGAGAGGTTTATCAAGTAAACCACTTGAGTTTTGGGATCAGTTGCCAGTTGGAAACTAGCTGGCAGTTGTGACAGGATACGACTGCGAGTGCACAGAGAGAAACTGAATGAGATTAGCTCTATTTGGGATGTAAAATATATGTATATATATTTTTTAATGTATATACAACATTTTTTAGTCACTTACCGGCAGTAGAACAGGTTCATATCCTTGATCATCCTGCAGGTGCCGCCATGGAAACAGAAATCGGTGAAGGGGCAGGGAACATCGGTGTCCTGGTCCGGCCGAAAGTGTACTGCAAAGGCAAGCGAATTCATTTGATTTACAAGGATTTCCACATCACGATTCGAAATGACTTTATAAATATACATTCGCCTTCGGAACTGGGCCATAAATTAGAAATGAATTGGAGCACTTCGAATTGGCTGATGACGACGACGACATCACAAGGTGTCTGAACCCACGCAGAGATGGGCACTTGGCTGTGGACGGGGATGGGGATGGCCCCACCTGACTCACCTGGAGTGGAGTTGATCATGATGCGGCGCCTGACGATCGCCTTGCTGGCTTTGTTCTTCGCCCGGCACTCGTACTTGCCCGCATCGGAGGAACTATTGAAGGAGCGCACGATCAGCTCGGAACGTCTTCTACAAAAGGTCACAAAAATACAAAAAATTAATTAAGTAAAATAGTTAAAATCAAATAGTGGACTTACTTGTGATGCTTGAATTGGTAAACGTTGCGCTTGCGATTGATGGACTTGTCGTCCTTGAACCAGGTAACCTTCGGCGGCGGCTGGCCGGACACCCGGCAGACGATCCTCAGCTCCCGGCCGTGCTCGATGGTCGTGTTGCTCGGCACCGCGGTGATGTTCGTGATCGATGCGTTCTGTGCTGTAAGGAACACCAGAGAAATCATTAGGCCATGCATTTCTTTCATCTTTCAAATCGATCAACAGCAAAATCATGTAGGATCGTGGCCCCCTTGGCTAATTAGCGGAATTTTCCACCTGTCTTTATGGACTTTATACGATTCTCAGACAGCTCTCCCAGTAAACAAAAAAGCAAACTACAAAAATTATTCGCATTCTTTGGAGAATTTCGCCTGGCGCTTTTCAATGTTTTAATGGTCGTCGCGTCGCGTCCCGCTTAGATCGTTAAAAGTAAATTTCATTTGTCTGGCACTTCCACTTTCGAGGTGGAAAAGAACAAAAACAAACGATTTATGGGGAGGAAAATTGGTTCAGTTGCGATGACAGAGCAAGTATTTAGTGATTTATAACAGGAATTGTCTTATTAAAAACTGTAAGTTTTAAAGGATTTACAAACATTTAAAGTAATCCTTCAAATTAAAGATGTTTTAAACTATAACAAATACTTATGGCATTGTAAACTTTTAGGGCTTAACTTTGTCTGAAAAGGCACCTGTCCTTATTTCATTATTCAGCCATCACGTTTCAGTTTTATTAAACTGGGAACTCCTTTATGGTTAGTTGTTAAAGGATTACTTAATTATTATATAGTAAACCTTATCACGTGTGCCCAGCTGTGCACCCTTTATCAATGCTGAAATATATATAGATTAGACTTTTTGTAACATATATTGTATGCCCAATTACATATTAAAGACTCACAACAGACTGACTCATCAATGCCGACAAATTGGCAATGAAACTGTGTTGCTGTCTTCTTCAAATTGGCCATTCGCATTGCGCCGTGCCACTCCCCCGCCGACGAGCGCTTAAATTAGCCAACATATCACGTGTCTGGTGGGCGGGTTTTCTTTTATTTTCTATTCGGCGGATTGTCTAAGTGCTCGTCACATGCTAATTGAGACCTGCGTGCGCTGTCACCCACCGCCAAGTGATTCATTCACCCGACTCACCGCCGATCATGATCATCCATCGATTGCCGCAGCAGTGCTATTTCGGTTAATCTATCTTTATTTCTCTGTATTTATTTATTTTTTTTTCATTGCAGTGGGTGTCAGGGAAGCCACTTGCATTGCCGTTATGCAATTGGCAGGGAATATCGGGCTATATGTTGTGATTATATGTATATCCAAGTTCCAAGCAGTCTACAGAATCTGCGCTGATTTAATGCCCGGCAAATGTTAATTTATGCGATGAGGATCGCGTGGCCAGACGAAGCTGTCCATATGGATATATACAATATATAATGTGAATTTAGATTTAAAAATGTACACTGGGCGAAAAAAGGGGATATAATTCAATGTTGCAAACAATTAAAGAGCAATTCAATGAATTAATTTTGCACATTAAGAAATGTATTTTCAAAGTTAAGCGGTGTCTCTTAGTTTCAATCTTTTGTTAGATGGAATTTTGGAAAGGATAACAAATATTCAAATAATACAAGTCCTAATTCTTTTCAAGTCATATTTTTTCGAGTGTAAATTCTCATATAGAGGTGTATTTATTCTACACAATTTTGAGTATATTAAAAGATAAATTATTGTTTATAATTTATGTTTTGGCCCAGCGTCGGCCCATAAACCAGCATTTTAATTGTGCGCGCCACTTTCTCACGCTCCAAAAAAAAAAAAACGGTGGATGTATGTGTGTGTATCTGTGTGAGTAGCTGGGCGAGTGTATGTTTTGGATCCGATCTGAAACGTCAACTCACAAGTGTCCACACCGAGTACAACACAGAGTCAATTAATAAGAATAAAAAGGCACCCGCCACACACACAGTTAGAGATACATTTACAAATACATTTACGGCTACAGATACAGATACGGATACCGATACAGATACCGATCCAGATACAAAACAAGTTGACAATTGTCATGAGGAGCCCTCGGAGCCCCCCTGAGCGGTTCTCCGCTTTGATTCAACCAGAAATCCCAGCCAGAATAATAAGATGAACATTTTTATTTGCCTTCTGCGTGTTCGGTTCGTTTTGGCCAACAAAAAATTGGCATATCATATTCCCCAAATGCCAGCCGCCGCCACCGCCACCTCCACTCCTCATTATGACTTAATTATGCGCTTAAAAAGTATGTGTGCCTTTTTTTCAATCGGGCCATTGGTCTCTCGACTCGAAATCGGAATCGAAATATTCGAGCTTCGGGTGTTTGTTTTGTTTGAATTGCGAATGTCAGTGGGGAGGAGGGAATCGATTTGGAGCCGAAAAGGATAAGGGAATCGAACTGAAATCCGATATACTACAGCCGGGCTCATTGGCCTCTTGGCTGCTGGCTGCTGTTGGCTTTTGGCTGCTGTTTTCTCGGTGGAAGTGCGTCAACAAACGGGGGTCCGGGTACGGGTCCGGGTCCGGGGCCTACGTCAGAGCCAAAGGCTGATGTCGCGACGCGCTTCCGGAAAAGTCTGGCATGGGGAGCAGCTATGGAGGAAGCGGTGCCAAAGAAAACGTACACTGTCAAAACAAACAAGCTGACAAAGTTTCCTAATTTTAAGATCTTTTTGGCAGTTGAACTGAGGAATATATAGAATGGTTTTGCTTTTCAGTTTAAGTTCAAATTTATATTGTTACTCTTTAAGACTTTATAAACTTTTTATCTATAGAACTTTTAAGTTTGATAAGGAATCTTTAAGAATGAGTATATTAGTACTTTCTCCAAGTGTAGGAAAACTGTCGTCGTCGTCGCCTCGTTGCCTGCTGCTCCCCAATTTAGCGCACAGACAGAGGGAAACAGAGCGAGAGACGGCGACAGGGGGGGACTTGGTCGGAGACAGGCAGCGACAAGGCGCATTAAAATAACTTTTCATATTTCAAATAATATTTTTGCATTTCATTTTTTTGCCCGACGCGCTTTTCTTCTCGAGCGTGACGCTGCCGCCAATGATTCATGCAAATCCATCAGCGAACGGGCACAAGAAAAGCGGCTAATTTCAGGGGAGGATGCGCCAGTACGGGGGTTCAAGCGCTAACGGGCAGGGGTTCAAAGGGGGCGGGACGGGGGCGCCAACATGTGGTTATCGCATCGAGCTGGTTGCTCAGGTCGCTTCGTGAAAATTAAGTCCGTTTGCATTGAATTAATCAGCGGAATTGCATGCGACACGCCAACTGGCGCCATCTGTCGGGCCCGATTGCAATTCACAGTGGTACACCGAAAGAAAAGCTTGTATGAAAGTGTATTACAAGTTAAGGTAATATGTTTAATAATAAAAAGTTAAGGTAAAACTGAGGGAAAGTATTCTGAAAGGAAGCAAAAATTATTTTGAACACAATATAAAAAAAATTATAATAAATTTATCCTGAAAAATAATTATATTTTCCTCTGATTAAGAAGGTATTAAATTGTATCATCAGTATTTATGGCTAAATTAATAGTAATTGGGGATTCTTCTAGCAAAACAGGAACAACAACCTGAGCTACTGTCTTTATTTGTTTATTAAACTTCAATTTCTTCATTTGAATAGCAATATTATCCCCTCTTTTTCCAGTGTGTACACTTACACACACACACATGTAGTACTCCACTCATTCACCGCATGCAATTTACATAGTCATTACCACTCTAAACCCCATTGTTCCGATGGGTTTATCCCAAATTGTGCAATGTGAAATGCGCTTTTTGCCTCAAAAAATAAAAAATAAAATTACGGATAAGTATATGAATCTTCCAATACGCTCCGACTGCGAGACAATTTATTTTGGCAGCTCGGCGGGTGACCCACATTTGCCGAGATGCTAAGAGATGCTGCCGCTGTCAGCGGAAGTTTTTCCAAAAAATAAAATTCATATAAATTTCCCCTCGCTTTCGGTTCGGTTTTCCTCCGGCCGCGGGGTTATTTATGATTTCGAATGCGTTCGAGTGTTATTTATTTGATTATTTTTGATTCATTTTTATTGGCTCGCGACATTGTGTCACTGCTGGATCCTCCTGACTAGCGTCTCCGGACAAGCAAGTGATTTATCGGGCCATAAACAAATACTGCGCGTATGCGCATATCCACCACACACTATCTTGTTTGTCCGGATAAAAGTTTACAGCCGTAGCACGCGTCTCTTTTTCCTTTCTGCGGAGTGCTGGCACCTCAGGGGAACCCTTCAATTCGCTTCACTTAAGGCTCTCTCTTATGGTATTTGCATGATTAAGCTTCCAGGCCAGATAAGTGTGTGTCCCATATAGGGGCGGAGGTGGAGTGTCTGAGAACTGACAATGGGCATTGCGCATACGCCGTGTTGGCCTAGGCAAAGGCAAACAATTGCTCACCTGACGCCAGAGTGTCGATTAAAGTGCATTCCTATAGGGCCTTATCTGTGTGATAACCATTATGAGTAGAAGTTCCGCTGAACTTGTAAAAGTTAATTCATTGATTGCAATTTAGAAATTAAAGAAATTAAATGAACGAGGTAATTACTACTTATAGTTCTAGAGGCCTTTTAATATCTTTAGTAATTGTAAATCTATTTTTTATAAGCTGGAACAAATCCTATAAAATAAAATAAATATTTTGATAGGCCCAGATTTTATTTAACATCAAAGTTCTAAGGCAAACAAATTCCTTATAATTGAAAAGAACTTGTTCAGCTCGAAAAGTTGTGCACATGGAAATTACTGAGCTTTTATCCGATGCTCGTGTCTGTCGGAAACATTTAAAAGCATTTTTGAAGGCATTCCAATACGAAATCCGATATGCCGGCGAAAATTCCAATATGCTAAGGCAAACGAACTTATTATTCCGATTCGTTTCGAATAAAAGAGCAACAAACAGGCGAATGATGATGTCGTTTCATTTTCCACAAAAATATAACAGACAGTGCGAAAAGATTTTCGCGAGTTGTGCAGATGGATGGGAATGGGTATGGGGATCCGGATGGGAATAGGAATGGAAATGGAAATGGACTGGTGGATGGACTCGTTGTAGAATGGATGGCTGGCACGTGTGGCCAAAATGCTGGGCAGAACTAATAAAACTAGAAAGCCAACGGCAGACACAACAAGAAAAACAATAACAGCTACAACTGGCAACGTTGTCGCCATTTGTCTGATGTCGATTCTTCCATGTTTGTTTGCGATTCTCTTCGTCAGCCCCCCTCTCTTCCTCACTGGTTTATTTGCACATTGCGTATACGCAATGTGAGTTCCTTTGAAGCGGTGACTTTCCTTCCACGTTTTTGTCGCTGGCGCTGACAACTCAAGCAAATAGAGAGACAGTCAGGAATAACAACAACAACACTGAGTTGTGGAGAGGGGCGAGGGTGGTGGAAAATCATCGCCCAACAAACAAAACAAAGCAGAAGAAGAGCCACAAATGGAAACTGCTGAGATCCAGTCCGAGGCGCATTTTCATTAAGCACTGTAATCTCGCCCAGATAAGCGATAAGCAACTGGGAAGCCTCCTCAGTCATCTTCTTGCGCTGATCCGATCTCACACGCCCCTTTCTCGCTGGGCGATTTGAACTTCCCCTTTTCATATGCTCGAGTATTTTTACCCGCTGTCTGCGGCGTTTAATTAAGTCAAGTGAGCGAAGATCGCTGGCCCCCATGCATCGCCATCGGCAGCGGCAGCGGCATCAATTGTCTCGGCCTCATCCTCTAAATGCCAACAAATTTGCTTCAGTTCGCCGCGGTTCTGATCGGATCTGTTTAGATCGGTTCTGTCTGCACAGAGAGAGAAAAACTAAGTACTATGGATATAGCTATAAATATAAATTTAAAAATCCAGAATAAGAAAAAAGAACAAAACAAGATTCAACAAATTTTAAAAATTTTTCACCTTGTAAACTATTTAGCTCTCAGAGAACTAGAATTCCTTAATAACCCAGCTAGAAAGTCAGTATTTTTATTTAAATTTCAACTAAAAACTGCCTTAAAAATAATATATTGTTATACCTAATTCTCATTTCAAAAAGACCTCCCTTTTATGTTCTGTGTAACTCTTTTATAGCCCTGCCCGATCGCATTTGTTTTGTTTATTTGATTGGCTTTCTTTGTTTGCCGCTGCTCTATTTTCTCTGCTCTTCTCTTTGGCTCTTCGTTGTTCTTTTGCTTCTTGGCCCAGCTGTTGTGCCAAACGAGATCTGCCCGATCTGCCCGATCTCCCAGATCGGCAGCATCGTGATATCTCGCCATTATCTGCATATATCACCCGCTTATCACCGGGCCCCACTTTCTCACGTTCCTCTGACTAATGCCGGCCGCAAGCGAAGCACTGACCTAACAGGTGTCTTATCATTATCATGTTGCCACTGTTGCTACTGTGGCTAAAACAATGGTAATATTTTGCTAATGCTGCAGCTGCTGTTCTGAGATAAGAAAAGCTTCTCGGCTTAGTCGGAACATTTTACTGCAGCGTGTGATAATGAGCACATCGAAAGGGGAAACTTCCTCTAATGGATACTTTCAGATCTTATTAGATAATATTTATAGAGTCATTTGGGCAAATAATTGTCTGCACAATAAACTAAAGCATATTTATTCCTTATGGGCCCAATAAAACACGTATAATTACGGTACGCTTGTGCGCTTTTAATAAATACATCCTATATATTTCTCACACGGCGAATTTCCCAAAATAAATGGTCTAGACACAGCTCTTCTAAGCGTCCGAAAAATCCTTATAAGATTTATTTAATGGCAGACTTAGTTTATTACCAAAATATTCAGACTATGACCAATCAACTTGACGTTTATTTAGTGTACGCTTTTATTGGACTTTCCAAGTTAATATGCTGTGGAATAACTAATACAAATATTTATACTTTTTGAGCTTGTATAGCTACGTAAATATATATTTTATTTTTAAAACTAAATATTTGAATGGCAAGATGCTGGATAAAATAAGTAATGTTGCATTATATATTTTGTATAAATTATACTTATTTAAAAACCTATATATTGTAGAATTTATCACCCTTGATGAATTTTTCTCCATCATAAATATTTAATGTTTTAGCATCACTTTCTCAACAATCTTCTTTTATCATGCCCGATCTATCAAGGTCACTCAAACTCAACCCCATTCAATCCAGCGACTTATCCGCTCCCATTCTGAAAACTGCTACCCCCCACTGTGACGTCACAGAGCAATTGATTTACAATCGCTGGGCATTTGTGATAAATAAAAATTCTTCGCTTCGATAACGATAACGAGAACGTAACAAACTTTCCACGATGCACGTGACGGAGATGCGACAACAGCGGCTGACAGATGACGTAGTAGCCGGCTTGCTGTTGACATTACTGTTACCGTTACTGGTGGCCACTGCTTTTCCCCGATCTCGTTTTTGTTTTCGTGCTTGTGTTGGTGTTGGTGTGATTGTTTGGGATCACCTCTTGGCATGTTTTTCACAAAACTGTCAAAATGTTATGCAAATATTTGGCCGTGGATTTTATGTAAATTTGTACATTTTTCATAGTCATTCAGAGCTCTCGGAAAATATTTCGCGCTGTGCATATTTCAGATTAATTTGTTGTGGGTTTTATACCCTTTCAAGGGGTTATTTTTATTCTTTTGCTAATATAAAATATTTGAAATATTTATGGATAAGTTTATGCTGTTAACTTATCCTTTAATAAATGTAAATATTTTATTTTTTTTACCGTAAATATATTAGTCAAGTAAGTATAAAACATTATAGTATAGTGTATATTGATAAATATATCGCACAATATGAAATCGAAAATATCGTTAGCTTTGATATTTTGAAGTTTTAAATATCGAAAAATAACATAAATTACATGAGGCCTTTAAAGAAGGGTATACAACATTCGCATTAAGTAAAATAGCTTTCCTTATTGTTTTTTTTTGTTCGTTTCTTGTTGTGGCAGTGACGTTGTGTACGTGTGTGTGTATTTGTTGTTGTTATTCTCCTTTCTATTATTTTTGGGGGCGTGTGAATCCAAACAATGCGGCAGTGATAAAGCCGATAAGCCAAGGAAGCTGAGGAAGGGGCGGTGGGCGGGTGTTTGAGGGAAAACTGCTGGTGTTTGTCTTGAGTTTTCAGGGTTGGATAATCCAGTTATGCTATGTTGATGCCTCATCTACATGTATTAATTGGGCATACTTTCCCACTGAGTCATTATGGGCTAATGTTTTCATCACGAACTGCGGAGTATTGCTACTCTCTTATTCTAGGTATTAGCTATGAGGGTTATGAATTGCATTAAAATGACTAATATCAATAATATCTTTATGGCTATTAAAGCAAAGAATAAAGGAATGTGAGTTAAATAATAGCTGATTAGATGAGTGTGGAATGCAATCACATGAATTCTTAGATATTGTCATACTTTTAGTAAGAAAAAACTATATTATCAGTAAAAATAGTTTAGAATTAAGAATACATATCACGGATAATGTATTTATTTGGTACCTAAAGTGTGGGAGATTTTTAATATACATATGAAATTTTATATATATTTTTTCTCAGTGCTTAAAAACAAGCCCTTGGTGACAGCGTGTGATATTTCCCGAATGCAATCCGGCGGTGGGTGTCGTCTACAAGATTCGCCCAAGGTTAAGATAGCTCACTCCGGCTCCCTCGCTCTTTGTCACGCTCGTCGGTGTCATCAAAATCCCCTCTTCTTATCTCCTGCTATCGTCTGGCTCAAGTATTCTCGTTCGTATTATTTTTACGACTCTGTTTGATTAATGCAAATCGAAAATTGCAACTTGCAGAAGTTCACTTCAAAACGCTGCTCATCAGTTGGCTGGGATGGCGCACAAAGCGCCTGATTGCTGATAGCCATCAGGGCAGACCATGGACTGCTGCGGCCTGGCTGCGGCCTGCCTGCGGACCAGGCCCAAAGACTTGGCCCAGCAGCAGCAGCAGCAGCAGCAAGACCAAGACCAAGAGCAAGTTCGCGACGACGACTGTCTGCAATTGTTTGGCAATGACAAAGCGCACCTCCCAGCCGGGCTGGGAGGGAGACCTCCAGACGGGGCAGCCGCAGAGGGCGAGTAAACAAACCATAATTAAGTTGCAGATGCAAATGGAGCTGGAGCTGGAGCTGGCGATGGAGTTGGAGCTGGGCTTAGTCGTTCACTAAGTCAGTGAGTCAGGATGAGGACGCAAAACGTGGCCGATGATCTTAATTCTTTTTAAATCGATCAATTTCCCCCGACGACATTATTTTGTTGGATTTATTTCTTGTGCCAGCCGAGCCCCACACGCAGAGAAAAATATAGTAATAAGCCTTTCTTAATCAACTTGCACATGAAAACATAGATTAAATTAATATATAAATTTATCATTTAAATTTATCATTTAAATGATAAATGGTAATTTGCCTTGAAAAAGTGCTAAAAATTTGAAATATTTAGAATAAATTTTATAAATTTGACCATATTTTAAACAATTTAGAAGCTTCTGTATAATGTCAGTCTTAACTTTCATTTCATACGTTCAAGTCTCCCATATTATTATTTTTGTCAAGTGCATTTTGAAGTTGCAGTCGTGGCCTCGTCTGGATTTTGAGTTACGTGGGTGAGCTTGGCCAGCAAGTGGAGTGACTAAGCGTTTCTCCATCTTTGTCAGCTTATCGCGATGAGGACGCGCCCTGGCGGCTCTAAAAATAGCCAGATAGCCAGGGAATAATTCGAGCCAAGCTTATAATAAGCCATAACGATGATCACCATCCTGGTTATGATCGCAGGCCTCGAATCTAGAGCAGAATCTTGACCGAATCGAATCAAAGAAGCTAACCCAATTTCAGGTGGATTGCCGCAAAAGGAAAATGAGCACATTGCCGCAAGAGAGAGATAGAAAGAGAGAGAGAGAGAGAGGGAGAAAGGCAGACAAAAAACTAAAGGAAAAGTTGAGGCTCATCCCCATTCCCATTCCCATTCTCCCATCCTCCTCTTGACGAACTTATCTCGGACACGTACTGGGATTTGAGCCTGACTGACATTTGTCAGCGTTGTGAATCCTTCAGCCGCTGAGCCGACAACTTCAAAGTTTTCCACTCGCCGCGCCCGGCTTTTTTCATTATCAGCGTGAGAAAATCAACGGGGGCAGGAAGCCCAGAACCCATTTTCTGCAAGTATTTCGCATTGTTTTCGGAAAGAGAGAGCAGAGTGGTGGAGTGGTTGAGCGGCGGCTGCAGCTGGCGACCTTCGAGCCGCCTAGTGGTTCACACCCACAACTCAGCTGGCCAAGAGAGCTGACTAGCTGGCTGGCTGGCTGTTAGCCAAGGCTTAGAGCTTGCACACAGCCCACCGAACCGGCAGCACCTGGCAGTTAAATTTGGTGCATGTTCGCTGATTGAACACAAATGATACGGAAGTCGGTCGGGTAAGTTGCACGGAGAAAAAAAAAATTAAACTTTTTAAGAAAACAAATAAATATATATACTTATATTTAATGAAAATAGAGACTATAAAATCCTTAAAACTTTATTTTAATTAAATTAAATAAAAGACTTAAATACTTTTTTATTCTGTCCAAATGATTTTTCGCTCACTGCACCGCTGTGTGTGTAAAGTTCTCACGCTTTGGCCACTTGGATTACCCGCCAGATTACATGAAAAGCGCCTACACACACACGTGAAGCGGGCGCATAAATCAGCTGAGCAGGAAAAACAGCAGCAGCAGCAGCAGAAGCAGAAAATGCAGCAGCCACAGCAGCAGCAGCAACTGCAGCAACTGCAAATGCAACTGCTAGTTGGCAGCTTTTGAAGTTGTACGCACGCCAAAAGCGGCTTAAATGTCCAAAAGTGGGCAACAACTTCAGCAACAACAACCAAACACAACACACACGGCGAGTGGAAAATGGGAAAATGCCTGGAGGAAAGCGGCGCAAAAGTGAACTTCTACTCGTATTTGTGGGAACTTCTCTGTGGCAGTTGCGCTTTTCCAGCAGACGTCGCCACTCGTTGGAAAAAAAAAGTGGAAAACAGACCGCAAACGAAATTAATCATACGCACCATTGAACAGCGCGATGACGTAACGAGCCGGCCAAGTGTGTGTGTGTGTGTATGTGTGTGTTTTGGCCATGATTCGCTGGCTCTTCCAGCTAAATATCAACACTCATCATCATCATCAGCGGCAACTGCCACGCCCACAATTCTTGGAAACCATTTCGGCAGACAGCGGCAATCTGTGCGAAAATCTATACTTATCTGCCGTATATATAGTATACACGCATATATACAGATCTATATGGATCTGTGTGTCCTATTATTGCAGTGCCGGAAAATGCGATTCGCTTTTTCACTTGCCACGCTGCATTCTCTTTTCTTTTAATTTCTTATTGAGCTCTTCATAAATCCTTCTTTCTGTTTACTTTCTTGCTTGAAATATTTATGGCCCTGACAGCTATATATTTTCGCTTTCCCTTAATATTATTTTCATTACTATATATGCAGTCATTTGCAGTTCTGTTAACTGCAGGCGCTAAGTCCAGGGCAAGGCCATTGCTTATCAACACTTTTTAGATTAGACTTGCTTTATCTAATTTGATTTTAAAGTGAGCATTTTCTAGGCGAACTTAATGCAAAAAGGAATTTCTGGGGACTCCACCTGAATACTAATTTTATTTATAGGAATCCCAATTAAACAATTTCGGGAGTCCCGGTTTTACCTTTTCCGATTTTCAGGGGATTCTTTTACTACTAAAAAAGCGAACTTGAATTGATTGGAAATCATCGTATAATTTAGGGATTTCCCTTTTTACCAGAGTTTCAACACGAAATCCGTGCGGTTAAAATGTGCTGTTCTCATGCCTGTAAAATCAATCCAAATGCAATGCAAAGTTTAGATATAAAATAACATTTGATTTAGTCCGAAACAAAGTAAATAAATTTTCCATAACCACAATTTATATCTCTCCACACATCTGCAATGGATGTTCCATTAAAAATTTCTAAGAATTAAGCAATCTCTGTCATTGCTTGGCTGTCTGTTCTCATGACCCCAGCTAACGATGTGTTGAAAATTTTGATATTCCAAAAGAAGAGACATTAAATTGATACAAATTTACACTGATGTAGAGCCCAAAACCAAAACAGTTACGCGCCAATAGATCCGATATTCCCAAAAGGTACCCGCACCCCTGGCCAAAAATGAAAATCAAAGTAAAAATCGAAATTCGAAACGGAATCAACATTGTTGTCGATCGCCCGAATTGCACAACTAACTAATAGAATCAACGAACGAAATTTGTTTAAACAACTTTCCGTGAATCCACCCGTCAATCATTTGAGTGTGTAAATTTTGTTGTTGCGAAAATGAGGAGAACTGAAAGCCTTCTCAGAGAGATCTCTCCGTGATCAGAATGTTTGCCGCCCCTCTGGGCCATAGAAACCAGCAAAATAAATAAATAAGGTGCCAAACTATTACAACATTTGTGATGTTTATTAATACGAAATTAAGTAGCTGCCGACAAGGGATCCCGCCAAGGTGTTGTTATGGATTCTTTGGATCCGATTCGGAGGTGAATTTCGGGTGGGTGGCCCCCACACGGACGGATGGAGAGACGGACGAAGGCTGGCCCACAAAACAGCGCTTTCATCTTTTCGTAATTAGGCGGGCGCTGAGACTGATAGATAGAAAGATAGATGGATACAGATACAGCTACGGCTACAGATACGGATCCGACTTGGATGGTGCTTTATCTATGGGGCCCAGCGCTAGACAGATGAAAATTAAAACAGCAGCCGGTAAAATGTTTACAAATACGCTTTCAAATATTCCATCTAAATGGGTATATTGTAAGGCTTTATTAAATGAGTTTTAAGGATCACATAAAATAAGAAAGAGGGGAAAATCTAAGCTCATTAATGAGAAATAAATAGAAAAGCTTACAAATTTATATATATAAAAGGAACCATTTGGAAATTATGTAAACTTAGTAAATTAATAAAAAATAAATATTAATATTTTGTACACCTTTTAACAAATTTTATAATAATATATTTCGGCTAGTTCTTATTACGTCGATTGTTTCATTTATTTCTATATTTTTTGTGCAATGTTTCTAGCATTTTTTAACTATATTTTGCATATAGTATTATATTATCTGTATAAAAAATGAGCCAAGTTTTATAGAAAGAACATCCCAGCTTCGTCTAGTTGGCCTGTTTGAACCAAATTCAAACGCCAGACGTCGTGGCCACCAGCTGTCGATACACACACGCTCACTCAATTGGTTTCTAGTTTTTTATTCTCCTCTCTTCTCATATCTTTTTTTTTTGTTTTTTTTTTTTTGGAAATTCTAAGGCTTTTTGTGAGCTGGACGAGTAGTTGTGTTGTTGGGATCCGATCACAGCCGTCGGGGGCGTTTATAATTAATTGTAATTGTCGTTGAAAGATTAATTTGGTTGCGCTTCAATGGCGCTTCATTGTCGGCTGGCTGGCCATTGTGCGGGTGGGGAAATCAATTTTATATAGTTCTTTTTTCCCCCTACCCTGCCTCTTGGTGCTCCAGACTCGATCCAAACACACACACACACAGGCACACACGCCGACATAAATGTATATTTTATGCTGCGAAAAGTGCAATCAAGTGGTTAGGCGGGAGAAGGAGTATTCCCGCGGAGGGGTAGCACCACCACCACCACCGCCGAATCTTCAAAGGGGCGACGACGGCCTGCCCAGCCGATCCGATCCCCCCTCCTGCCTCTTGCCCCCTCCTGCCTATTCCCACTGAAATGGAGCATAAAAATTGTGGCTATAAATAAGAAAAGACCCTGCTGCTGCTGCTGTTTCTTCTGCTAGTTGGGGCCTTTTCTTTTTCCCCACTTTTCGATATTTTACTTTTTTTTCGGGCGGAGGTGCGGCTGCATTTTCAAATCAAATTCAAAGTTGTTGCTGCCGAACATTTCCGCAGATCAAAGTCACAGCTTGACAAATTCTGTGGAAAAAAGCCAGCTGGTTGCCAAGTCGCTGCTGCTAATTGCTTTCATATCAGTGCCCCACAGACTCCCAGACACCCAAGCTTCCAGACGCCCCCTGGCCATCACCACCTACCACCCACCATCCCCCTGCCACTTTCCATCCCCCCAAGACAAAGGGAGAGGCGGAGAGAGAGAGAGAGAGAGAGGATCGCTTTTGATAACGACACCCCCTGGGTTCTCTGGTTGCTCTCGTTGTTGTTGTTTGTCTTCAACACCTGTAATAGCACCTCTGATAATTATCACTGGCCAAAAGCCAGCTGAATCAGCGACTGACAAGTGGGAAAAATTTAAGTGAGAGAATAGGGGGAAAATCTAAACTAAGCTTGTATTTTAGATCTTAAAAAAAAACTAAAATAAAACAATTTAAAAATTGTATAAAGCTTAAAAAATATTTTTTGAAAGGATTAAAGACAAGTTTTAATAAAGCGATTGCTGACATCCGTTGACAAAAAAAAGACTTGAGAATTGTAGGGTAATTGCAAGGAAAAAAGAGTTGATGACATTCAATATAAATAACTATAACTAAAATGTCTAAAAAATATGCCTTAAAGAAAACACTTTTTATGTCATAAAATTTCATAAAATTTGTCATATTTTTTATCCAATAAATTTCTATACTAAAAACATATCTAAAATAAAAATTTTTATTTCATTAATTAGAATTCTCTAAGTGCAGTTGGATGGAATGGATAAAATCCAGGTGCGAGTACCAAGTGCCCTTTGATTTCGTTTAATTTAAATCCGCTTCAGTTTTCGGCTGTTTTCATTATTTTTTTTTTCGCAATCGAGGCCGACAGGGCGCCAACCGCAGCGCAGCCCTTTGATCTCTTCTCTCCCCAAAAAATCTTCACCATCACTTTTCTCTCTCTTTCTCACTTTGTTTCTCTGGCTGTCTCCCTTTCCCTTTCTAGTGCTTAAACATGGCGCCAGGCCCTGATCTTCTGGCTCGTGTTGTTGTTGCAGCTCTAATTAGGCACACTTTTGTGTCTAGAGAAGCGAAAAAAAAAATACTCCCCTCATCAGAGATGGTGGAGAGAGATAGGGGGTTGCAGAGGGGCGCAGAGATGGAGAAATGCCATCAGGGTCTTTCTCCCCTTCGAGAAATCTTGTCAGACGTTGTCGTCGCGCCGTCGACGGTTGTTGTTTAAAAATAAATTGCACATAAATTTATGAAACATGAAAGATTTCAAACAAATATTTCGTCATGAGAAGAAGCCTTGTTTTTCTGCTGTTTAATTAACTTTCGGTTAGTAGTTTGTAAATCAAATATCGCTCCATGGCGAATTCCCTGGAAAATGCAATTCGATGAAAATGCCGAAAAATGCAAAGCAAATATTTAGACAGAATTGCGCGTTGCTAGCAGGAAGCAAAACAGAAAACTTTGAGTGCCCCCGTAAACAATAAAAGCAATAACTAATTGCCAATGACATATAAACAAACGCTCCTCGGCACTGTTGCAACTGTTATTGTTGTTGTTGTTGTTGCAGCGACAACTTGTTGCCTCCGCCAAGTGCAGCAAAAGCTGCTCCTCCGCAGCAGCTCGGAGCTCCTCTTCAGGCCAGGCCAATCATCATCATTAGCCACGGCCATTTTTGGGTAAATAGTGCAACCCTCTTTGCATAATAATGTGGATCGGCGAGCGCATTTGGTGAAAAGCGCGAAACATGCAACATTTTTGTGTCTAAATAAAGATGCGATGCGTCTGGCCACAACAACTGCTGCAGTGCTGCAGCTGCAGCAGCAACAGGAGCAGCAGCAGCAACTGCAACAAGAGCAACTGCATCTGCAACCCGGTAGTTGGCAGTTGGTGGCTCTCCTTGGATAGGTAATCGCCGCTCGAAAGTGGCCACTTCACATCGGGTAATCGTTCCGCGATCGAGTGCGGATTGTTCAGAGGGGAAAAGTACTCGTGAGTTATAGTCAGCGGGGGGAATACCAGGGAGAAGTACCGAACAGAAGGAGGCTTTGATTATCGTTAGAAAAAATATATTTTAATTAACAAGCTCTCACAAGCAAAATTTTTACAGGATGGTACTAACATTTTACAAGTTTAAGTGAGTGAGTTATAATTAACTTTTATTCAAATAGCTCACATTTAATTATTAGAACATGAATATTTCTTTAAAAAAGCAAAAGGATTTTCCTTTATCAATTAATTTTAGTTTGCTTGAATCAGAAATAAACGTCAGTAGTTAGTACTTTCATTCAATTAATGACTAATAATTTCTTGGAAACATCCGCCATCGATAGCTCTGCTCCAGTTCCCGATATATTTCTCCGAAAATACCCAATTGTAGCTATATTTAGGTCATCAGGGGAACTACTTTTACCCCAAAATGTGGGTGCGCAACATTACTCAGGGGGGCACCTTATCAGAGCATCCCGCAGCATCCGATACACATCTACGTCATGGGCGTAAAGTTCGCACATTTCTTGGAAGTTTATCTTTGCAGTCGCGATAGTCGCGATAAGGCATCTTCCGAGCACCCACACTGTGGCCCCCCGATTCCGTATGCCCTGTGCTATGACTATATGTATTCGGACCCACTCATTTGCAGTCACGTCAGGCGCCAAGCTTCAGTCGTCAGTCGGCGAGCAATGGCCCCCAGAAAGCACATTTCGGTGTGATTTTTGTGATTTTGTTTCTTCGACCAACGAAAAAATAAAACTCATAAGAAGAAAAATGAAACAGAAACAGCCACAAGTACGGCAACCAGAAAAAAAAAGAATAACAAGAAGCAAAACTGTCATAGGCCAGCTAGCAGATTTATAATGGGGCGCTTGGCAACAAGTATACACGGAAAAAAATTACACTCAATAGCAGATTGAAATTCAGTAACAATGATAATATTTTTCAAATCGAAACTATAGTTGCAAATGGAAATAAGGTCAAGACTATATAGATTATACTTTCGTAAAGGTTCTTGTAATTTAATTTAAATGTTAATAAGAAATAGAAATAGGTATAAATATTTTTTAATTACTTATAATATATAATAATAATAATAATAATTATATAATAATTCTATTTATTTGATAAGTTTCTATATTTTTTCTGTGTAGTAAATGACTCGGCAGCGAATCGACTTCGACTTGCGGCTGCTTCAAAGTTTGCGCCCAGTGCGCGGTGGCATCATTAAAATGTAAAGAGTTGTGCGCACAATTTCAGTTGGGGAATTTATTTCATACGCAGCGTGGGAATCGCCCGCCCGTCAATTGTTCAGCAGGCGCCAAAAACAGCCGAAAACGCACAAAACTTTGGTCATTGTGGCTCACAGTCACAGCCGTGCTTCCTTTGCGCATTATAAACGCATTAACTAATGTCGAAATAAATCAACAAACGAAAATTGTTAGGGAAATCGCTGATCTGCCGAACGATAAATGGGAGAGCCAAAGAAGTTAATTCTTGAGGGGTTTAAAATTAACCTAAAGCAACTTTGCTTTAATTTATTATTTATATAAAACTCCTGTTGATTTCTTGTACTAAATTGTTTTTCAAGGAAGCTTAAAGTTCAGTAAATTATAGAAAATAATAATATTCCGATATAAAGAGGATGCAGTGGGAATTAATAAGTTTATATTGCTTTTCTTAACTAATTTTGCTATTCATATCCAAATTGACAAAATTAGAAATCAAATAAATAATAATATTTACTTTAGGCACCTTTAAAAATTGACCTTGATAGCGACTTAACTTGTTAAAACTTCATTTCCCTGACATTGCTCATACGCACTGTTGCCCGCGATGCTCAGGTGGTTCGTTGCCGCCTGACGTTCGCCGGGTGAGAGCGTGTCGAGCTAACTTTATGGTCTATGAAACGATCAAAAATTTCTATGCCATTCGACTTAATTGCCAACCCAAAAGCGTGAAACAGTTATCAAATGCCGTTAACGATTTACTGCCGCAATGCGAGAGCGACTGCCAGTGCGTCTGCGAGTGCGCGTATTTTTCACCCAACCCACTGGATATGGAGGCAACGAGGCACGTGTCCGCTGGACTGCAACTAAATTGGCCTTAGGATCGGTACTTAGGACCCGTTGCCCGTCTGCCAACCCCAGTCCAGCGCAAAAATTCCTAATCAAAGTCGACGGCTTATCGGGTAACTAATATCTTGTCTTTTAACCCCAGGGCAGGGCAAGATGCAAATTGAATTGATGATTCTTGCACGGGAAAAAATATACTTAGAAAAGAACTTCACAAGAAATAATATTTATGACAAACAAAATTGAGCTTTCAATTTTATTTTCTTATTTTAAATGTAGTTTTTTATTTAATATTATTCACTTTTTGTTTTTTTCCCCTTTAATATTAATATTATTTTGTTCCGTGTGCCTCTTGGCGGCTGCATGCCTGAAATTATAGCACAAATAGCCAGAGTCCGAGGCCTGAAACAGGTGCCCAAGTCAGTTGGCAACACGTGCCCAGGGCGATGTGTTCGCTGCCTCTTCTGCTGATGCGGCTGCTGCTGCTTCTGCTGCTGCGGCTAAATAATTACGTAATAAGTGGTTGGCAGGAGGCAGCAGCAGCAGCAACGGGCAACAGGCACGCCAAGGAGCAGTCTTAGCCTCAGCCTCAGAAGGCCGACAATTGGCCGGCTGTCAGGCGAAGTATGCCAAGAATTTCGAGGGGAGAGCAAGGTGCCGCATGTGGCCAGTGCACTGGCCAGGTGAAAATGAACTGAGATGAGCTTGCAACCTGCTGCCTTTGCTGCTGCTGCTCCGGTGCGCTGCCTTCAAGTTAATCCAATAATTGAAAGCTAGTTGCCAGAATAATGAGGTGGCGTAAAAGCAGACATCAGATCCGGTATCTGCCACATGTGTGTTGCCCCGATAAGTTGTAAACTAAGTTAAGTTTAAAGATGTAACTTCTGAATGGAATAAGCTTGGAAGATAAATACAATCGGGAGACTTGTTCTTCTAACGATATATGTATTGGGATGAGAATACTTCTATAACATCTAAAGAGTATTCATGGGAATAATTTATAGCTATTCAGCAATGTTTTCAACATAAACATATTAGGATTAGTTTCCTTGCTTATTACCATAAATAAATAATATTTAGAGAAACTTGAAAGTTGTATTAGACAACATTAAACACAGAAATACTCTATTTTTAGATCTATTCTTTGTTATAGAATTTCTCACAAATAGCTAATTGTATTAATTTTAAACTTTTAGCAAATATTTTCGGAATATTTACAGGACTGGGGGAACCCCTTTTTGCTGAGAGCAAAATGTTGCTGCTGCTGCTGCTGTGGCGTAGGCAACATGTTGCCGCAGCAACATTGCCGCCATGAGCACACAATCAATAATCGCATCGATAAAGATCGTTAAACGAAATGTTTTTATTTCTGGCCACGACAATTGGCCGGGGCGAGCGGCATACATATGAGTTATGGCAACGTCCTCGTCCGAGTCCAGGTCCGCGTATACGAGACCCTGCTCCTCCTCCTCCTCCACCTCCACCTTCTCCTGCTCCCCCAGCCACGCCAGCTCCTCCGTTCGCACGCCACACATGCGCAATGGCAATGGCTCACCTGACTGCGTTCCCCGCTCACCTGTTGCCCGCTCTCCCTCCCTCTGTGTCTCTCTCTCTCTCGCACCCCCTTTGGTGCGTCTGGCGCGTTGTGCGGTAAATACGCTTTATGGGCTCCCGACAACAACAACAACAGCAACATCGGCTGCTCTATGCTAATTACGTCATGGGGACGACGCTTCGTACCTAATTTTGCATTGTGGGAACCGAAAACTGGAAATCCAAGGTGCGCGCCTTCCTCCCCTCTTGCATTTTCCAACTGCGGCAATAAAAAAAAATAAAAATAAAAAAATAGGCATTGCTTTTGTTGTTGTTGTTGTTGGTGTTGCTGCAGCACCCAAACAAGCAACAAACAGCGGCAGCAACTGTTGCTGTTGCTATTTAAGCAAATGTGTCGCAGCCAAAGCCAAAGTCGCCGTTTGCTGTTGCTTTAGCTATTGCTACACTTAAAACAATTGATTTTATTTTAAGAAATAATGATTATAAATTTTCATGTTAATAAGTAAAAGATGCAAAGAAATTTTCATGGCAATTTTGATAAAGAAAATATATTTTTATTATTTACTGTATGTTTAATTCAATTTTCTTTATGAAATTTGATGTTTCTTTCCATTTATATAATTTGTTCTTTTGAAAGGTTCCCCTACTATCCCCTCTTCAAGCTCAAATTTCAATAATGTGTTTGATTAAGTTTTGTTTTGAGTGTGGCACTGGAATATCGAAGACTTGGTTGTCGCATATAATGACTTTTTCGACTTGCAACTTCTTGTGGCTTTGCGCTTTTTTATGCTTTATGCGCTCGCTTTGGTCTCGTCGGCTGGTCAAGCATGTGGCGATGCTGATGTTGCTGCTGGTGGCCATTGGATAGTTTCTAGTTGCCTTCTTTGTTGCAGGAGGCAGCAGCAGCAGCACCACCACCACCACCACCACCAGCAGGAACAGCGGCAAAAACAGTTGCTGTTTGTTTGCTGTGTGTGGCATGCAGCGACGACTACCTGGCCACTTGTTGCCGCTGTTGTTATGGCTGCTTGCTGGTGGCAAGCTGAAATCATTTTCGTGTGTGTGAAAATATTTTGCAGCAGCCCAGCGATACCGGCAAGCCAGCTGCCACAATTAATTGTGCATCATATTTTTAGAAGATTAAAATTTTTAATATTTAACTAATATTTTAAACTTAAAAAAAAATACTTTTTGAGTAATTTAATAGTAATTTAAATTATTTTCCAAAACTTTAAAAACTGTTTCAAACACCAGCTTTTAAGTATTCAAAAATTATTTACTTTCCAGAAAGCAAGTTGTCCTGCTAGATTTTAAAATAGCAGCATGAAGTATTTTTGATAAATTTTTTAAACTAATAGAAACAAAATTTCTATATATTAAAACTCAATAGTTGCAGTTCCAGTCACTAAATATTTTCCATTAAAACGTCTCCTAAGATCACATAATACCAAACCAAAAAAACCCAGCTGCAACAAGTTGCTGTCAACTCAATTCTTGCACCCCATTTGACCATCAACAATGCAATAAAAAAATACAAAGACAGAAAACTGGTAACAAAAAAACGATTCAATTATGACGCATTATGTCAGGCACTCGCTGCTGTTTTCATTTTTAATGAAATATACTCATAAATGTCGTTAAGTGCTTTGCCAAATACGCGAGCGGGCAAAAAATGCGAATTAAATGCGCAAAAAAATTACTTTTAGACACATTTAAATACCATTTAAATAG
>VNJR01007684.1:0-11204 GCA_008042585.1 Drosophila punjabiensis
CGTGGGGTTGGAGTCCTTATAGCGGTTGACTCCACTCTTACGTCAGAATTAATAACTTTTGAGAAATGCAACGATGTTGAATTGCTTTGTGTAAAGCTATCAATTAACGGTAGTTCTAATTATATTACATGTTCTTAAATTTCTCCCTTGTCGGAACTCATTTTATATTGGAACCATCTTTCCGCTATCCAGTTGGTTTCTAATAAACTTTCGGATAGGGACCATTTAGTAGTACTAGGAGATTTTAATATCCCTGGGGCTATTTGGTCCTCAAATAATTCCACAAATACACTCTTAACATCAACGCAACATGATTTTATTGCTGGCTTGTTCGACATTTCGCTGTCCCAAGTCAACCATGTTCGAAATTCTTTAGAGCGCTTGCCTGACCTTTGTTTTGTCTCTGATCCGACGAAAGTTAGTTTGGCTAGGGTGGCGCCCCTGACGCAACCCAATGATCATCCTACTTTCGCTGTGACTCTCGATATTGGGACTATTGGGATATTGTACAGGGTATTTCTGACCGATCAGTCACAAAAGTTCTCTCCTTTCGCAAGACCGACTTTGAAAGGCTGAATAATTTAATTTCTGAATTTAATTGGTCCGATCTATACATGTGCACTTACATGGCGGATGCCATGGACATTTTTTACAACGACATGAACTCATTTTTAACTGCATGTGTTCCGTTACACTATCCATCAATCTTGAATAAGCCTCCTTGGTTTACTAAAGAGTTGAGTCGCCTTAAGAATATAAAATCCAGGCTGTATGCTAAACTTAGACGCACTTGCTCCTGCTCCTTCTGCACTTTCTGCCTATTTAACAGCTCGGTCAAACTTCACCGTTCTGAACCGCAGTGTTATAAAAATTATTTGACTTGCTGCAGGGCTCAGTTCTCACAGGACCCTAAACGACTTTATAATTTTGGTTACACTAAACGTAAGCCCCAGAATCATCCTTTTTCTCTTTCATTTGAAAATAGGACCGCAAATAATGTTCAGGCAATATCCAAACTATTTGTGCAGTTTTTTTCAAATTCCACGGATTCAAATCAGACCTATTCTTACAGCATGCCCAAGTCGAGCCTTATTTTCAGTCTTAGTTTGAACGAAAGCTCTCTTCTTATTGATCTTCATCTCGTAAAGCCCGTTTATTTGCCGGTTCCCGACGGAATACCTGGCTGTGTGCTTAGGTATTGCGCCGAAGCCCTGTGCAAGCCCCTTCTTAAATTGTTTACCTTATCCTTAGAAACTTCCCACTTTCCCCTTATCCTTTGTAATTCCTTTCCAAAAAAAAAGGGTAGCAAATTGGGAGCCAATAACTACAGAGGAATCCTAAAGTTGTTGGCCATTTTAAAACTTTTCGAAATGTCATTACTCGTCAATTGCAGCACCTTTTTCGATCAATAATTTCTCCATGTCAACATGGATTTATTAAGTGAAGATCAACAACAACAAACCTTTTGGAGCTCACTTCTTTCATCATAAAAGGCTTCCATTATAATCTTCAGACAAATGTCATTTATACTGATTTCAGTAAAGAATCTGACTCGGTTAACCATTCACTTCTTGTACGGAAACTCGACTTAATGTGGTTTCCGGATGATCTTCTTAGATGGATCTCAAGTTATCTGATTGGCAGGATGCAAAAGGTCGTTTGGGTCCCCTTTTGTGTACATTATTTATTAACGACCTGCCCAAAGTCTTGCTTAACTTTAGAGTATTTAAGTACGCTGATGACGTTCAGCTTTGCGTGCAATATAAGGACGCTGCTTGCCAGTCTGATTTACAAACAGATCTTGATATTTTTCAAACATGGTGCCGGGTAAACTTATTTAACGGCTATAAATGCAACCTAATGACATTTTCTCTAAGCTTGCGACTGAATATACGCTGAACTGATGCTCTTTAAAAAGAATTCATCAAGTTTATGATTTGGGCGTTCTCCTGGACCCCAAACTCGATTTCACTGATCACATGGCGTTCATGGTGAATAAAGCCAGGGGTGTGCTTGGATTTATAAAACGGTGGTCAAAAGAATTCAATGACCCCTACGTTACTAAAACAATATATACATCGTTAGTTCGTCCTATCTTAGAATATGGATCTTGCGTATGGAATCCTCAGCATGGAGTCCACAGTAATCTTATCGAATCTGTTCTAAAGAATTTTTTACTTTTCGCTCTACGCGGCTTAAACTGGGATTCATACCGTAGATTACCGTCATATTCTAGTAGACTCCTTCTAATTAGCTTACCTTCCTTAGCCAATCGTAGAACTATGTTAGGCATTACCTTTACTAACAATCTTATCCGCGGTGACGTGGAAAGTGCTGACTTGTTAGGTCAGCTGAATTTTCATGTTCCGAGAAGAAACACTAGATCCTATTTACCATTAGGCTTGCGCCAATGTAGAACTTCGTTTAAATTGCACGAACACTTTAGAGTCCTATGTGCAAATTATAACGATTTGTACACAGTAACATCTAAAGTAGATAGCCTTCCTAGACTAAAAACCCTAATCCTAACCCACTTAGTACGTATGCAAACAAACAACCAGGCAGCACGCCAGTAGATATTTTGCTTGTATTCTTTTCTACTTTTTCCATCGCGTCAACTAACATCTAACCCAAACAGGCACGTGCTTGGTGTAATAAGAGCCACTTAAGTGTACTGACCGTAGTGCATAAACGTCCAGAGGCTGCAAAAAATAAAAAAAAATTACTTATGGGATTCGCTGAAGACTATAAAAAAATTTTAACTCGTTCTTTTTCAATTTCTCCATTCTAAAAATGGAAATGAAAAAGTATATCTAAATTCTGAGGTCTACCCTTATGATTATTTTAATCAAAATCGTTTTTTTGTTCTATACGACATGTGTACAAGATTTTAAGAATGCTATTACAATCGAGAACCACGAGATCTTCTATCCCTCGTGGAATTCATAAGATGGGACCAATTATCGTCGTAACATCCCTTTCTTCTGCAAGGGCCGTGATTTAATTTGCTTTAATTGCTTCCACGTCCCTTTTGAAGCGTGTTCAATATCGTTGAGAAACCGTTACACATCCTTTTCACCTCCATCCCCATTTTTGTGAACTAAGTACATGTCGGGTTATCGTTAGGATTTTCCATATTTAATTGCGCAGATTGTATACGGCGAAAGTAGAGGGGAAACCACAGAAGCTGGCCAGCTTTGATCTTTAATCGGTAATGAGGGTCATTAATTAGGTAAATTGGGGATATCTGTCTCTGTGAGAAACGTGTGTGGAGCGCTTCCGCCACGAAGACGCACTCGGAACGGCTACGGTGAAAAGGTCACTTGCCACAGGTGCAGTCNCACATGCCACAGGTGCAGTCCCGTCCGTTAAAGAAATGAACGGTACGATCCTTAAAGGGATGGAGGGTAAAAAGGTCAAGGTCACCGTAGTGCATCAATGATTTTTATAGTCGACCCCGTAATATCAAATAGGTAATTATGTGGCCATAAAAAATGTCAATGTGAATTAATATGAAGTATGCTCCCAAGTTCGTGGGTCTTATAAAATAAGCCGTTAGTTCGATAATGATAGATACGAAGTCGCTGATATTTATGATTGCCAGTTAACGCAATTGCCATTTAGAGGTGTGATAGAACCTGCTAGACTTAAGCCTTGGATAAGTAATATTAATGAAACTGTTGCCCTTTGCTTATAAAGATCGTGGTCGATCTGTAGTCAGGTCGGCCGAATGTAAATAGTTTAAATATAGTATGCTCTAGATAAGGTAACACTAAGAAACTATCACACGTAAATATCAATAAAAACATGGCTCTCTATATATTGTAATCAACCATGGACGATTGAGAGTAGTGCGATTACTAATAAAAAGAGCACGAGTAAAAGAATATGCATCGCAGTGCAATTTTAAAAAAAATTTGCAACGCAGTGCAATATAAAAAAATTTGCGCTCTTTGAAGTGCTGTCGATTCCTTTCCTTCGTCTAGCCTAGTGCGCTAGACGGTGCCGGTGCTGGCTGCACAGGCTGCTTATCTATACCGGTGCCCACTGTGTCAGCTGGTCGTTGTCGCTTTGGCCAGTCTGGGCTTGTATGAAGAAGCGGTCATAAATAATTCTAGTAGACATATCGCTATAAAATAAATAAAATATAATACCAAAAATCTAGAAGAATATTTTAAGTATATAGTAAAAAAATGTGTTTTATAGGCCGTTTATATCGTATAGCTGACAGGAATAATCGATTAAGAATCAACATTCAAATCAACAGCAGATTCAGAACCGCAAAATCAGAAATTAGTTATTTTAAAATACAATGCTACTATGAAAATTGCAATTGAAAATGGAATTTCATTTGTGACGCGCAGACGCGCACAATTATAATTAGAAATAAGTAATACTCTAAATATTATGAATAGTTGCTAGATCTTTGATTTAAATTCGCGCGCCAAAGATTGTGCGGAAAGGGTCACACTGGCTAACGCCAGGCAGGTGGGCGGTCTCACTAAAACCCGCCAGATCCCTATATAAGCCGAATAGCAGCCCTTGTATCGGTACTTAGCAGCTGACAGCGATCGGGTACTCCTGAATACCAGAGGGCCCAAGCAGACCACTAGAAGGCTACTGACCAGCGTCGTTACCTCCCAGATTCTGTATGCGGCACCGGTGTGGGCAGAAGCGGCCGGGACCAAGTCGTATATGCGAGGTGTCGAGGCTACATACAAACTGTGCGCTATCAGAGTGGCAAGCGCATTCAGGACGGTCTCGGACGATGCGGCGCTGGTGATAGCTGGCCTGGTCCCGCTTAGAGACCTAGTCCGCGAGAAGGCTGAGATGCGCGAGGAGCTCCGCGGCAAACAAGGACCAACTGGAGTCGCCAAGGCAGAGCTCAAAAGCGCGGCCAGAAGAAGGAGCTACGGGAGCTGACAGGCCAAGTGGGATGCCTCTCCGAAAGGAAGATGAACGCACAGGCTGATCCCCAACATCGAGGCCTGGATGGATCGGAAGCACGGGCAGGTCGACTTCTACCTGACCCAGGTGCCGAGCGGACATGGTTGCTTCCGTAGCTACCTAAGGAGGTTCGGCCATGACGAGGAGGACGGCTGCCCGGAGTGCGGATCCGGCATTGTAGAGGATGCGCGACACGTCACCATTGAGTGCCGTCGATTCGACGAGGAGAGGGCCGCCCTGGAGGAGGTAACTGGAGCGGAGATTAGCATGGACACGCTGGTGCCGCTGATGTTGGAGAACCCAAGGAACTGGGATGCCGCAGCTGAGTTTTCAGCCAAGCTAATGAAGTCGCTGAGGTCTCTGGATAGAGGAAGGAAGGAGCGGACGGGCTGAGCGGCCTACCAGTGTGCGAAGCATTGCTTTGCGGCCGTACCGCACATTGCGGGCCCTTGCCCTGTCAAGCAGCAGTTCCTTATTCTTTATTTTTGTAAATAATAATAATAATAAATAGTCACGAATACAAAAAAAAAAAAAAACACACGCATATCTCGCCCGGCCTCTACCTCTAGTTAGCGTCTCCCGTCCTGTAGTCCCGCCGCGTTAATCCGGCACCTGTCCCAGTTCCCCACCTCCGCGTGGCATCCGCCACACGCAGCCGGCTCCGAGCTACCCCGACAGCTCCGTTCCCACGCCGCGCAAGATCCGTCGCTGGCCACGTCCTCACCAAGCAGTGCGAGTGACAACGTTGGCAGCTTCAATAGGCTGGTCGGAAAAGCAGACCCCCTCGATCGGCAAAGCAAAGCATGACCATCCGCCGGGCCACTGGACCAGCCATAAAAGCAAATCCTTTTGACGAAGGGCATGATAATGTCCCCACGTACTTTCCCCGCGTGCTTATGGTCCACTCACACGAGTTCCTACTATCGGTCCCATCCTCTTATATAAATATTTTTGTACATGTTCTTTGCCAACGGCTGAGAACTACCCCGGCCAGAGAACTTTCTTACAACTCAGTATGTGTATTAATTGATTGGCTATGCGTTGTCTTCTGTTTCCGTAGTTTCTGTGAAATGGATCCTTGAGCTTTCGTGTAGTGAAATGGAATTTTGTAATTGATTTGAATAAGTAATTCCTCTCTCACATTAGTGTAAAATGCCAAAAATGGATTTCTTCATATTTATTTGTTTATTTATATGTCCTTATTGATTGAGTATTGTCGTTAATGTTTCCAAGAAATGATTCTTCTCGATCCATTTAACCCACTGTATTTTGGAAGCAGTTAAAGGGCTTGTCCGGGAATTCGATAGTGTTGGCGATTGAGAGCTCGCTGTTCTCTAAGGACATTTGCAACGAGGTTGTCTTAACCGGGCAATGCACCGGACTCATAGATGCGTGCCTTCCACCTCTTGATTTTCGTTTGGATTGGATTTCGATACTGCAAAAGTTAAAGGGTGATCTTTGACTGTCACTGAATGTCCAGAGATCATTGGGATTGGCGTCCCTCTTGGGACAGCACTGTGCCGATGCCGTAGGCTGAAGCATCTGTCGTAAAATCAAACGCTTTTTGAAATAAGAATACCTGAGAATGACGTCCCGTTTTTGCGCTTCGGAAAATTGTACCTGAATGTTCCTAGATCTGTGCCTAATAACACTTTCATTTTCTCCCTTCAGTATGTCTGAAATGGGTCTCGCTAGTGACAGTCGTTGATAAACCATCTATTATAGCTGGCCAGACCCAGAAATGACCCACCCATAAACACATTTTTAGGTTCTGAAATTTCTCTAATGGCCTTGAGCATTTTTGGGTCTTTCGACGCATCATTATTGGTGACGATGAACCCACGCAAGCTGACGCTTTTCTTAAAAAAAAACTTGAGTCCTGCGCCGATATCCGCATGTTTGCATCGTACAGGTTCTTTAGAGCCCAATCAACGTCCTGGGCATGCTCATCTTTGGAAAAGATGATTACATCATCTATATACACGTAGCAGGACTTGCCGATCTGCTTTCGCAGAATGTTGTCCTTTGAAGGTGCTTGCCGCATTTCGAGCCCAAATTTAAGTCTTCGAAGAATTCACACTGTTTACTGAGAATAATGTTTTCTCACGCCCCATTCAGCGAGGTAGCCGGACTTAGGGTACCTGTCGGGTACCGTCCATTCGTTTAACTTTCTAAAGTCCAGTACTAAGCGCATCTTCTTCTTGTCATATTCGTCAGTGCCCTTTTTGTCTACGATCCATATTGACTTGTTGTAGGGGGACTTTAACTTTTGTGTAATGACATTTTTGAGCAGTTCTTGGATTTCGCCGTTGAAGAACTCAGCTGACCTCATAGGATATGGGTAAGATTTGGAATAAATGGAATCCTTATTAATCGTCCTGATGGTTGCTACCACCCACGATAGTGAAATTGACGTCGGGACAAGTGTGAAAGACAATCTGCTCTACCTCGGTGTACCAATTGAGCTGACCGGAGCCTAGGCAGAGTGATGCCTATAGTCGCGTCAAAGGAGGTTAGGTCCGGTAAGATAAAAAAGGTCGCTTTCAAGTTGAATATGGAAACAAAAAATTGTTTTGTGATTGTGGTCATGCCATTTATCGAATGGATTATAAATTAGCCGGGCGAATGCCATTAAATCCTTCGTATGGTCGGATAAAATATTCGTCTGCGCCCTTGTCAACTAGAAGTCTAATGTCAATCCCCGCTTTTCTTCGTCTAATGACGGATAGCAGGGATTTTACCCTAAAAAAATATTCGCATCCGAGTGTACTTGCGCTAAATTGTTAAGTAAAGTGTGGGCTCTTCCCGGCCCCTAAATGAGAACTTGTATGTTGAGGGTCCTGTGAATTTTTGGGTACTGCTTACGCTCTTTATCCTCTTGACTTTTCATGGTAAGATTCTATTTCTTGCGCCAAAGCGAGAACTGACAGTATGTCTTTCTGCTTTGTCGAGAATAGTACTACTGTGAGGCTGCACTTAGATGAAAAAAAGCAAGGCGTCATTCCGAAATTTGCCGCCGACGCTTTGGTGGACATAGCCGCCTTATTGGTGAGTAAGGTAAGTTTTTTTTTACCTCGTCGTAGTATTGGAGGAGTGTGAAGCTTTTCTGCCTGAGAGTGCCCATCTCCATCTAGATGACGTGTATCTGTCGCTTATCACTGTATGTAAAATCCAGCCGATTTATGATCGCATCGAAATTCAATACATTGCCAAATGAGAATAGCACGTCATCAGAAGGAATATGTAATACCCGCCCACCTCCCCCGTGCCGCCAGGTGACGTATGTCTCTAGTGCTCCCGAAAATTCGGACAGACATTGCCCCTTATAGGAGTCATAGACCTTAATTTGAGGGTTTTCTATTCGCCGTCACATGGCTGGCCAGTTACTGTTCTACGGCTGCCTTTTGTAAAACATGGATAACGGCAGCCTCTATGACAGTCGTCATTTCTTCTATGTTAAATGCCATGTTTTTTCGGTATAGAAGTTCTGGCCGGCCCTTCGGTTTCGCTAGAGAATTGTTTGTTTTTCCTATACCGCTGGAATGAAATGCTCATGTGGAGCTGTGTATCTTAAAACACCGTAGTCTATATATACATGTTCAAGCAATTTTGCCCATGGAGGCAATTAGTGTCAGCAGTTTGGCCAATGGAAGCTTTCGGACAATCAGTCATCGCCGGTCGCCGTCTGGTTAACTTAGTTAACTTATATACTCTTTAATTGGAACTCTTATTAACCTCTCTCTAACCTCTCTGACAGATTCTGCTGATGATCACTATTTTCTTCAGTTTCAGTTTTAGTTTTTTTTTTTAATTAAATTTATTTTATTTTTATTTGCACCTTAAACTTCACATAAACAAGGGCAATTCACATATAGCAGAATAATGTAAATGTAGCCGTGGAAGCACCCAACATTCAAACACTCAAATATGTACCAGTGGAATGGGACTATCGTCTCTCCTTATGACATTAATTGTTGAATCCATCAACGACGCTTAAATTTTTATTTCAGAAAGGCTTCTGCCGCGCACTGCCCTTCGAGCTCACCGTTTTTTTTATTTTCTCATACCCACCTGCAGTGTAAGTATTGTTTTGTGCATTGTTCCTCCGTTTTTACTATTTCAACCTGCTTTACTTCTTAAAATATACCGGGGCAGATCAAGGCCATTTCGTGACCGCTATCCATTCTAGAAATTTTTAAATTTCAATGACAAGAAATTCTATTGTTTTTTTTTTTTGTTTATTTAATCGCTGGCACAATCCGTGGCAAATTATTCTGGATAAATTTCTCGCTTCTCACTTTTTGGCAACGGCCAACTTGGAGGCTGCTCAAACTTTGCAAAAATGCACTGGCAAGCTAAATATTTTAAGAACAACTAAGTCAGTGAGGATCTACTGGATTCCCAGCCACGAGGGCATAGATGGTAACGAGACCGCGGACGAATTCGCAAAGGAAGGCGTCGAACTAGCCAGCAAAAAAAAAAAAAAATTGAAAAGGTTTCGGTCTCGCAAAGAACGCTCCAAGGTGAGCTAAAGGGACAGGCCGACGCACGAGCAACATTCACTTGGAGGAGAAATTCCACAACCTTCAAAATATCAAAAATCATGCGCAAAGAATGTCACGAAAAACTCAATCACTACGTGCTTGATCTGCCACTTAAAGATTGCAAACTGTTATTAGGAACTATCACAGGTCACTGCCTGTTTGCGGCACATGCAGTTAAGCTGGGCATCATAGACAACGCCAACTGCCAGAAATGTGTTGAATCCGGGGCCAAGAGTATACCTGACACCCCGCGCTCCGGCACTGGCATCGCTAGAAGATGACATCAAGAGAAAGCCACTTACCTTTGCTAAAGACACCTCGATCCTTAAGGACTTCGAAACTCGCGTTAATAATCTCTAGATCCATAACATAAACTAAGGGCCTTATTGGCCTTTGCTTGGCCCCATGAGGACCGCCGGATTAAACCTAATGAGTAATAATGGGCTTTTGTATTCTGAAACCAATGGTTCTATAATATCATCTTTTATTAATTTTTCTACTTGCCTGTCTATTTCTTCCTTTTGACTGTGTGGTATTCTATTTTTAATTTTAATATCAACTGGATTGTCATTTTTAATCTTAATTTTTGTTCATAAAAGTTTTTTGCCGTTATTGGTTCATTTTCTATTCCGAATATATCTGTAAATTCGATGAATAATTTAGTGAGGCTGCTTTTGTAAAGTCTGGGATTTGTTGATTATTTAGTACCTCATTTTTTCTCTCTGTTTTTTCTACTTTTTGTGGCGTTTCATAGTTTTCTAGTGGCTTGCAATCTATTTCGACTATATTGGTCGCATTTTCTGTATTTAGTATTCGGACAAAAGTGTTATTTGAATTTGCTATATTATGTCCTCCTCTATACATTGGGCTTTAATCAATGTAACTATTTGAGAAGTGTTTAGATACATCTGGCTCACGACTCTAGCTGGAATAATTAAATTGTTTTTCTCAGTTCTTATATAACCGGAATGTGAATATTTTCATTGATATTTTCAGGTCCAATCACAAATCAGTCTTGATCTACATGGTCGTCTATTTGGCAATTTAATCCTTTATTAAAGTCCTATCCCACCAAACCATCACATGGTAAGGGGAAGTGTTCTGCTACTATTTGAAAATGATAAGGTATTACGAATTTTCTTGTTTGTTTTTCTTGTTTTTCTGTAATTCAATAATACTTTTAACTATTTTAGTCATTGAAATTTTAAACTTTTATCCATTTTTCCATAATATCTGAATTTGTTTTGAGGATGCATACATCGAAGCCGGTATCTGTTTTACGTCGGAGCCAGTATTTATTAGGAACGTATATGAGGTTTTTGTTTGGTTGATTTTAATTTGAATAAATATGTTCTGGCTGAGATCTATTTTATTATCTATTTACTTTTCCTCTTTTTAGTCTCCGTAAATGACTCTTACTAGTGCGTTTGAGGATCCTGTTATTGCATGGCCCTCTATTTTAAAAGCCGTTATAATACTTATTGAAGTTATTATTATAACTCGGTCTAGGTGGTAAGGGTGCATCAAACCAAGGCAAAGCCAGCAGGGCATCTGTTGATGAATACTGCTTGGCTAAAATGGTGCACCAAGTCGACTCGTAGGTGAATATCAATCTTGTGAAGTAGTTCTTAGGCTGGGGTGAAGCTCAGTCACGCCAGGATCTCTTTACAGAAAATTTATCTGGTCTGGCTCGTGGCACTCGCTGAACGGTGG
>VNJR01007711.1:0-35954 GCA_008042585.1 Drosophila punjabiensis
CTTACCGGCCACGGATGCATGGCGATGGCGATTCCGCCAAGGAGTGCCCCCAGCAGCGCCACGACAAGATGGAGACGGGCCAGGAATTCTGGTCAACCAGCGACGGCGCCCAGCACGCCCAGCACCTTGGCCCGCCGCCGAGGCCTCGAGCGAGGATGAATCCTTGCCGGACGCCGAGCCTCACAACGAACACGACGCTGAGCCCCACCACGAACACGACGCCGCACCCCACGACGACGACGACGACACCGAGCCCGAGCCCGAGTCCGACGACGAGGTCATGATCCCCACCCCTCCAGGCTGGGACACGCCCATGGCTCAGCTCCCCGCAGAGCTATACGGGCAGACGCAGTACCGCCTCCAGATGGGGAGAGGAAACGCCCGATTCCTGGTGGACGTGGGAGACACGCGATACCGCGTGCAGATCGCGCGACGAGGCGCCTATGTCAAAATTCGTCACCACCCCCGAAGTAGGGATGGGGTGTGAGGACCCGATTTGGCCCCTCACAAACATATATGTAAATATTGTAAATAATTAGCGATAGGGTAAATAGTTAAGTTGGGATTTAGGGTATATTAATAAGTTAGCTAGTAGGAAAGTATTATTTAAGTAACCCATAGCTTAGGATAAAACGACAAGACCCACGAAGGGCACATGTAAATAGTTAGACTTAGGCCGCCAGGCCTCATGGACAGGAGCACAGTTAGTCGCACGCACACATCGCCGACCCAGCACCCAGGCCGATCAACGGCAAAAGCCGCCGCATAGCAACAGCAGCCGCATAGCAACAGCAGCCGCATAGCAACAGGAATCAGAGTACAGTCGACGGCAAAAGCCCGCTTAGCAACAGCGGTACCATCGCCCGGACCACAACGGAGCCGGCAGAGCCATACCGGCAGAGCCATACGGGCATAGCCACACATCGGCAGAGCCATACCGGCAGAGCCATACCGGCATAGCCATACAACGGCAGAGCCATACAACGGCAGAGCCAACACACAACGGCAGAGCCATACCGGCATAGCCACACACCGGCAGAGCCATACAACGGCAGAGCCATACAACGGCAGAGCCATCACACAACGGCAGAGCCATACACCGGCAGAGCCAACACGCAACGGCAGAGCCAACACGCACCGGCAGAGCCAACATACCGGCAGAGCCAACATACCGGCAGAGCCATACCGGCAGAGCCAACAGATCGGCAGAGCAGCAGGACCCAATCGCAGCAGGGTAGAACGCTGCGCAGCCGCATGGCCCAGAGGGCCGATTAAGGAGAGAGCGAGAGGGCCCATGGCCGATCGCGAGCAGCGCGCACCCCAGCCGAAGCCAACGCCGCCACGTAAGCACGCTAAGAAGCTGCTGGCAGCGACTCTTATCGGCCGCGAGGAGTTCTATTTCGACGAGCAAGCTGAGCTGACGCGTTTTGAAGGAGCTGCTTTCCAACCGGCAAGCTAAGCAGACGGAGTCTCGGAGCCGCAGCCTTCGAGCCGGATCATGTTTATGTAGGGGGGTGGCCAGGATGTCCTCCGCTAAAGGATCCAGAAAAAAAATATATATATATATCCCACGAAGAACCCAGGAGAAAAAGATGCGGGGGTCGAATCTATAAATCTGGCATGGAGCGCCCGTAGTGGTTTATTCGATATTAATTTAGGAACTAACATAAGCTTAGAAATAGTGTCAGGCTCCCGTCCGCTTTACATTGCTAAAGCGAGAGCGGGAGATCGAAGGCGAGTGTTCCCGAAGTTCATCTAGCGGCGAGGAGATCGGATAGAGCAGCGGCCCTGAGCTCAGCATAAGGGCCGTGCGCCCTACCGAGAGCGAAAGAGCCGAGAGGTGGAGTGCGCAGTAGCCGTCCCTAAGCTCGGGTAGCCGCTAGCGAAGATCGGGTGAACCGAGGAGCGAAGAGCGGGCGAGCGACGGCCAGCTCAACTGCCAGCATACGGAGGTCGGACATATGACGGGAGTGAAAGAGCGGGCGAGCTTTTGGAAGCTCGGTGGGCAGAGGGGCTACAGGTGCCGCCTCCTGGCGTGAACACACATATTTGCCTGAAATAAGACACGAGTTACAGAATTGTCATAAAGAATCTGGCGAGCTCAACTCCTCGCACGCAAATAACGGAGGAGATGTCTAAACTAAGGCACATAGTTGTGAACTTCCCTAACCCTCCAATAAGAGGAATTAACTCCACCTCACAAGCAAATACTTCCCAACAGCCAAGGCAAAATGTTTGGTTCATCGACCTCAGATAAGTCCCAAACAACAAAGACGCTCTCAAGGTAAATAAAATTGGTAGACAGAGGGTCACTGTGGAGTTGAGGAAAGATTAGAATAGACTCAAGCTGTGTTTCCGCTGTTTTTGAGTTTAATTTTACCAAAAACTACTGCCTGAAGCAGCCTGTCTGTGGCAGGTGTGGCGAAAACTATTAGACTGGAGGTGCTGCCTGTAAAGCCTCCACTACAGCAGATCTCTGTTGTTCAAACTGCGTAGAGAACCACGCGGCGTATGATAAGAAATCGAATGCAAACGGACGAGAAACACGGCCTCATGCGTCTAACATTCCTGACGCACTGATGCATCCTGGAATATCGTATGTCTGAATACTGGGAGGATCTTAGTATCTCTCTACTGCAATGCGCTCAAGCCAAGACGTGCATGCTGGAAGCAGATGTTTTGATATCAAACGGTTGGATGACTTTCCTGTTTTGGGAAGTCGGGCAAGTCGCGCAGCCTACCAGTCGCCCCACCGTTGAGCAATTAGCTTCCTCGCTGGCAACCATCTCCCTTGTTGTCAGGGAGTTAAAAGCTGGAATGTGCCGTACCCATGACGACTATTAAGATTGCAATCTGGAATAGGAGTCTCCTTGTCAGTCGGGAGGAGATGATGGCTCAAGTAGCTCAAGTAGCAATGATCACTCAGTCTTCTGCAATAGGAGTTTAACGTGGCAGCTGCGTACCTCCCGCCGAGGCCTATCTGAACAGCGATAATTTTGAGGATCTGCTTTCACTTTGTGGAGATCGCTTTATCATTGGTGGGGATTTTAAAGCGAGACGCCGCAACTGGGACTGCATCAAGCATAATAGGAGAGGTGCCAAACTAGTGGAGGTGCTGCAGAGCAGGATCAAGATCTCGCCACTGGGAGGCCCACTTTCTTCCCTTCCAAGGGAACACACCTTATTGCCTAGATCTACCATTTTATCGAGGAATTCAGCATGATGGGCTTATAATTGACGAGTGTTATGATCTCAATTCAGGCCATATCCCGCTTATAGTCTAAGTCAGGCTGCCGGGATGCGCGTTGCCAGCTAGGAAAGCCTTGCTTTCCCTGGATCTGACGTAAGTTTCTTTATGAGTAAACTGGAGGAATCCGTTCACCTACAGGTAGAGCTATGTAGCGCGGAGAACATCGAGGACGCTGTAGTATTCTTAGAGAAGAGAGTCAAGGCAGCAGCAGAGGCAGCAGCTCCTGGAACACGAGTGGACTCTAGGCCAACGTTCTCTCCCCCTCCACAGGAAATAATGGCGTTAATTAAACTAAAACATCGGCTTAGGAGGGAGCACAATCAAACTCAGAATGTGGGAGTTTATCGTATACTTCGCAGGCAACAGTCAAAAAGCTCTATAACCGTCATCGGCAAGCAACTATCGACAAGGAGCTGGAAGAAGCCACGCTAAATCTGGACACCAACTTCTCCCTGTGGAGGCTCAGAGGAAAGTAAAGGAGACTCCTTTCGACACCTCCTCTGAAGACAGGAAAAGGAAGGTTTGCGCTACACTTGAAGCCCCCATCGTTCGTTCTGGATGGTTTTCAAAGAAAGGAATACATCGTTGCCGCCTTCTTCGATATACAGCAGGCTTTTGAACGAGTATGGCACCCTAGCCTGCTGTCAAAGCTGAAACAACTTGTAAATCTTCAGATTTTTGAGGTTGTTGGCAGCTTCCTCAAAGCCAGAACCTTCCAAGTGGTTTAGGATAGGATGGATATCCTCCTCTGTCAGAGGCATAGCTGCTGGTGTGCCGCAGGGCAGTTTCCTGTACAATGTATACATACACGTCGCTCCGTTGCAACCCCACAGACCCAGCAACTGTATGTTGCCGCCTTCCTCGATATACAGCAGGCTTTTGAGCGAGTATGGCACCCTAGCCTGCTATCAAAGCTGAAACAACATGTAAATCCTCAGCTTTTTGAGGTTGTTGGCAGCTTCCTCAAAGACAGAACCTTCCAAGTGGTTTAGGATGGGATGGATATCCTCCTCTGTCAGAGGCATAGCTGCTGGTGTGCCGCAGGGCAGTTTCCTGTACAATGTATACACACACGTCGCTCCGTTGCAACCCCGCAGACCCAGCAACTGTATGTTGGCCCGATCCAGCTGCATATACGATGCAACAGACCTGCTGCAAATGCAACTAAAAAAGTTTGAGAACTGGTTCTGCAGGTGGACCGTCTCTGTCAACCCAGACAAGTGTGCCACGGTTACTTATACCCTTAGAAGAGACTCTTGCCCAGGTCTCTTCTTCCACAACCAGTTGATACCTCAGCTTAAGGAGTATAAGTATCTCAGATTGGTACTTGACAGAAGGCTCACGTTTGCCACTCATATACGCCAAACAGTATCGAAACTGAAAGCTGCTGCACAGACGGTGAAATGGCTAATAAAAAGCTTAACCAAACTGAGCCTGGCGAACAAGCGAAGGGTCTACCTAAGACTTGGGTGTGCCTTTCGTAGGAGATGTAATTAACCTTGCTGCTAAAAGCCTCAACGAGAGGCTCAAACAATACCCGAACCCGCTGGCTAGGGCTACCAGATCTACAAGGAACCTTGATATCAAGTTACATTTTATGAAAATAAAAAATATATACAGTATAATTCGCTTAACTGCCTCGATGCTTAGCTGCATCGTCAAGATAACTGCCTTATTTCTATTTTTTCTGCATTTATGGTCTCATTTGTATGAAATTAATTACGTTTGCTGCATTCAAGTTAGCTGCCTTTCGCACTTAAGTGCCTCGTTTCGGCAGAATTTAACTGTCTTATTCTATGAATATCATCCAACTTAACTGCGCCATCTAGGATTCGAATTTGGAAACAACAAATTTATGAGTTTTAATCATGTATCTTTTTTTGTGCATATGGCAACGCTTGCATCTCTTTGCGCATGTCCGTTTTTCGTTTGTTTTGATCGTGCCATTTGTGTGCATAAATCATTCCTTATCGTAAAAATGGGTAAAGTGAAGCGCTTGGTTGGCTTAACTTTAAAAGAAAAGCTCCAAAAAGCATTCAAAAGAAATGCGAAGAATTTCTTCCAAGCCTTACATCCTTAGAGGACTCATTTTTAAATCTGTATCGGCATCAGTGCAAACAAAAATTACAGAGTTTTTTCAAGAAAAATAATACATATATGTAGTATGTAAAAATAAATACATATGTGTATAACAAATGTTATATAAGAACTACAAGCTTAATTCTTTCAATTTGCAATGTTATATAAAATTCATTTAAATGGATCAAATTCATTCTATTTTTGACAGTTTATAAAAATTACGTTAGCTGCCTTTTTAAGATAGCTGCCTCCAAAATCACTGCAATCGACTCGATGCAGTTAAGCGAATTATACTGTATAAAATTGAGCAAACAATTTAATTTCTTTACGAATAATAAAGGGATACTCTGTCTAAAAAAGATTTCGGAAAAGTGAAGGATTTCAGGAGTTGCCCTGCTATCTTGACAGGGCAACATCAGGTCTTTAAAAAACAAAAAATAAATATAAAAAATTGAGCAACAAATTTTATTTCTTCGCGAATAATTAACGAATAATAAATAAACGGTAAATTCTGGCTAAAAATTATTTTGGAAAAGTCGAGGATTTTAGGAGTTGCCGTGCTAACTTAATATCAAGTTAGCAGGGCAACTTTATGTTTTTAAAAAATTATAATAAAAACTCGAGCAACAAATTTAATTCTTTCACGAATAATTAACGGATAATTAACGGCAAATTCTGAGCAAAAAAAATATGGAAATGTTAAAGTTTTCAGGAGTTGCCCTGCTAACTTGATATCAAATCAAATTTTTGAGTTTGCCATAATTAACGGCAAATTATGGCAAACTCAAAAATTTGATTTTCCAAAGTTGCCCTGCTAACTTGATGGTCATGGAAAGTGTCTATTTAGCAGGAACTACACACGTTTGTAGATGCATCAGAGCGGGCATACAGAGAAGCAGCAATTTAAGCTCAACAGATAAGAACAATACGAGTAGCACCAACATCAAAAGAGACATTACCTCGACTAGATTTATGCGCCGCAGTCTTAGGAGCTGAGCTAACCCACAGGGTGCGGGAGACTTTCGTATACCTAACGAAAGAGTACCTGAATAGTTATGGTCAGATTCAACTGTGGTTCTATCCTGGATTAAAACATTAGCGTCATCATATTATACGTTCGTGGCAATTCGGATAGCAAAAATTCAAGCTGTTTCAGACCAATATCAATGGCGTCACGTGTCATCAGCTAACAACCAAGCATATGTACTATTAAGAGGAATTGCCGCCAGCAAAATAGCAGAACACAATCTCTGGCTATATGGACTGTTATTTCTACATGGCTCCATGATCTAAAGTTCAAATAAGCCTATATAAGTTATATAACAAGAAAAACAGATCACCAAAAACCACACTGTTTGTCGGTAAATACACTAATACAAGGAACATCATCCTGCGTACCATTCAGCAAATTGATTTCAGTACTGAGTAAAAACAACTCCTTATTCACAAGACGGTGAACAAAAAGAGCTTAATCGTTTCCCTTTCTCCTATAATTGGAAATGATGGACTGATCAGAGTGGGAGGTAGATTGGAAGAATCCAACCTTCCATATAATGCAAAGCATCAGATTTTGCTTCCATACAACGACATCCAATTGTGACAAAACTGCTGCGAGAGATGCATGAAGAGAACATGCATTGCGGGGCTCAATCGCTAAGAGTCATTGCCATACCACAGTATTGGATTCTAAATGACAAAACAATGGCATTATTCACAGCTGTGTCAGATGTACAAGGGCCCGGCCCAAGTTAATGGTTCTTTAACTCTGGTGTTGCCTACTGTGGACCAATTTGGATTCAACACAAAATTCGTGAAAATGACCTTATACATCGCAGTTCTCTGCTGTTTTGCAAGGAAGGCAGTACATTTGGAGTTACTAAGTGACTAAAAAACAGATGCATTTTTTGCTGCTCTTCGACGATTTTTGTGTAGACGTGGAAAATGTCAGACCATTCACTGTGACAACGCAACAAACTTTGTCGGTGCCAAAAATCAATCAATCGATCAGGCACACGCGGAAATTTAAACCATTGCAGCAAAAAGCAAGTGGAGGTTAAGTTCATATCGCTCCGAGCAACATCATATGGCGGCCTTCGGGAAGCTGCGGTAAAATCAGCGAAGTGGCTACTAGTATTAGTCAAAGCCATAGCTCTATAAACATTTGAGGAGCTTAACACCGTAATCGTGGAAGTCGGGCAATCCTCAATTCTCGACCCCTGAAACATCTACAAGAGCTCTAAAGCGCAATAATTGGAAAACCATGTCACAAAACGTCAAGGAAGGACTACTACTACTAGTCAAGGAAGACAATGTACCGGTGATAAGTTGGCCGATGTGACGATTAGTGAAGATAAATTCCGGTAAAGACAACCATATACGAGTAGTAGATGTAAAGACTGCATCTGGAATCTTCAAACGGCCAGTAACTCGTTTAGTGCCACTGTTAAAAGAAGAAGTTGCCATCCATAGAAGCTCCATCAAAGAAACAACATTGACTGAAGAAATGCCAACACCGAAAAGGAAGATGTCATTGCCGATCCTTTCAGGGATGCTGGCAATGTTACTCATTCTGCCACTAGCAATGGGACAACAAACAAATGTCACACATTTCGCAAAGCAACCAGGAATATTCTTTACTACGACTTGCAGCCATATTAGAGTGATATGAGAATGTTGGCTGCCGGGATAACTGAACTCAAACATAAATGTTTAGAATTACGAATCGTCAACGCCTGTAACTGTTAAATGTCAAGTTACAATTTGGAAATGAGCTGATTAATCACTCACTGCAGCGCAGATCACCCCTGGATATGGTCGGTAACGTGGCAAACTCAATATTTGGCGTGCTTGATTCCAAATATGCCGAAGATATGTACAAGGTTATAAATAATGTTAAATCAAACGAGGACATATTAGTGATCCTATTGATTCTAGATCCCACTATAAATGTAGTGAGAAACGACAGTTCAGCAACCAACGAACGCATCCGAGCCATAGAGCGACAAATAGATGCTGTCTACAGAGAACACGGAAAATGTCAGGGCGACTTCTTGCAACAAGCATTCATGGTCCTAATAGCCCAGCTCACTCTACTGGCAACAGGATGCAGAGGATGCAAACTGAGATAGCCAACGTGCTTACCGACATTCGCCACCGAACTATTAGCCCCAACTAGTGTCTCCTAAACAACTAAGGGATCAACTAGACGGGAAAACATCCCGCCGGATCAACAGCTGCAAGTATCATCAAATGAAGTTATTCAACTTTACAGAATCATGCATGCTGAGTGGGTGTCACTCAGACAACCACCACTGACCATGTTATCTTCATAATAACACTACCATTAGCATTCACGGCGCAGGAAGAAGTCTTCAGCATCATCCCCATCCCAGCATGGAAGGAAGGAGACTGGCATTCAAGCTTAAAACAGAGATAATAACCACCAATGTCCGTAGAGATCAATTCATGGGACTAACTAGGGACAAGTTGGAACAATGTTGAGGGTGGATAATAGATGTGAATTTCAGTTATTCAATAATAGGACTGAGTGAGATTGTTCAGTCGAAGGCCGATCTAATATGGTCAGCACCACATCAACAAAACAGATGGATGTTGCAAACCACAGTCCAATAAAACTTCAAGCTGTGTGCAATGGAATTCCCTTTACAGTACACATTAAAGTAACGGGTTTTTTATCACTCGCCTCAGGTTGCACTGCGCGCCACTCAAAAATCAGTGTTAGCACATTCAGCAGTGAGCGCAGCGAGTTAAAAGCAACATATAACGCTTTGGCAACCAAATCACCAAATATAAAGCAGAGACATCGAAACCAGTAGGAGAATTCACAACCAAGGAAGGATGCCGAACTAGGAAAATTAGATATCTTACAACAGAAACTGGCCAAACTAAGGGATGCAAAATTGGAGAATCAAGTCAGCGCTGTACAGCATCATAAAGTAGTAGCCTATGTGGCACTAGCAATATTAATGGTACTGATCATTACATTTGGTATAAGATAACAACGTATCAATTGAAAACCACCACGACGAAGCTCCAAACCCCGAACAATAAGTAATCTGCCAACACCCAAACCTACCCCACGGAGTTTTGCGTTCGACATCAGCGACGGTCGAACACCCGTTCAACGGCCGGAAGAATGTCGCGTTACAACAATAATAATAATAAATAATTTGCAATATATCAGTCGCAGCAATAGCATATGAGGCCACAATAAATTATAAATTTCCAGGTCAAGCGCATGAGACTATTCCGCTGACGCGATGATGGAATGGGGTAAAAGTCGCTTTTCCACATTTAATTCTGTCAACAACCACTGTGTGACGAGCAGATGCGCACAAATATATTTTGCATTACATATAGAATAAAGAATAGATAAAAGTAGGGGAATACGTAATGAATTGGAATACATTTGAATTGAATGCGCGCGTCATATATCCATCACACTGGAGAAGGCGTTAGGCACACACCAGAAAGGGGCTAACGCCAAATAGAAGGACGGGCACACTAAAGCCCGCCAGGCCGGTATACAAGGCAAGCCGCAGTAATCGTTATATATATTGTATATACATCGGCTTGTGAAGCTTGTCAAGAACATATAAGTTAACAAGTAACTGGAATGAAAGCTGTGCTTTGATGACGAACGGCACACGAAGGTCGCGTTTGGAAGCTGGTCGACGGTGGTCGGTGCGAGCTTAGGTTCGATTAAGTTCTCCATTGAAAAACATAGTTCAGACCTGATCTGACAGCAAACAATAAAGGCTTAAAGGCTTTTATCTAATCTCCGCTTGGAATAACTCAGCCGAAGCTACGACCCAGCTATTGGCTTATTCCGTTTTCGCCAAGGAAGCAGTGTCGTCACTGGTCGTGACCACCACCCGGTTTCGATCCACATAGAGTGACTGGCGGTTGTGGGCAGCAACTTGCCGCAACACCCAGCCAACAACTCCCTGAGCAGCGACGTGCTACGGAACCAATCTCCTGCAGGAACCAAGCAGGTGGCGGATATTGTGCGCAACTACCTTGCCTTCATATTTCATACCTTTACTGGCGCCAAACCAAGTCGACGACCCCGACAAGATCACTAAATCTGGAAGGCACGAGCTAAATAGAATTACCTTAAAATTGGAATTGCTAGGACGGACCGTCCTAGACAGCAGAGAAGACGACAAAGCACCACAGGGACCACGTATTAAAATCCGAAAAAGAAGGGAAACAATTAACATTCATGAAAGTGAAACCTTTTTTATGAATTGCCAGAAAAAAAGTAAAAGAGAAGGTAATAAAATAACAATTAAAAATTTGTGAAATGATAGTTAAAAGATCGTAATTTGGAATACGCAAAATTTGTTTATCAAACGTTTATTTTGGAAAAAGTATTGGCATTGATTTAAAGTAATTTCAATTCAAGCAATTTATTTCTTTTGCATACAAAGTACAGTACTCAGCGGATGACTATTTGCATGCCTATCTATCATTCCTGGTTTTTTTTTTCCGAATAGTAAAAGAAGAAGAAACAAAAAAAAACAGAGTATGGATCCACAACAACTACATTCAGTCGTAAATGGAGCGCTATTAGCAGCATTAAAGGTGCAGGGAGAAGTCTTTGAAAAAAAGTTGAAGGAAGTCACTGATAAGTTTACTGCTTCGACAGTATCTGCCCCTGAGATTGTAATTTACTTGGCTGTTGCTGTAACCGGCAATGTGAGTTGTGATGAAGGCCTTGATGCGGTGAAATCATTGCCAGAGTTTGATGGGTCACAGGGAAAATATGTTTCTTCGCGACAGGCAACATTAGCTGCATATGAATTTTTCAGAGGGTATAGCGGTAGTTCTAGACATTATCAGGCTGTTCTTATAATACGCAACAAAGTTAGGGAATCCGCTGATTCTGTCATTTCTCCATTTAATACTGTTCTAAATTTTGACGCTATTATTAGCCGCCTTGACTTTACCTATTACGATAAGCATCCATTACACTTGCTTGAGCAAGAGCTCAAAACACTCAGGCAGGGACAAATGTCTATTACACAGTTTAATGAGGAAGTGGAAAAAAAAACTTACTCTCCTTACAAACATGACAACTATGACATATGAGACTGACCATGCCCGATATATAAAAGATAAGCATAAGGCTGATGCCCTGCGTGTTTTTATTTCTGGGCTAAAGAGAACTTAACTGATGTGCTTTTTGCTGCTCAACCTACGGACTTCCCTTCTGCTTTCGCAATGGCTCAGGAAATAGAGGCAAACCACGAAAAGCATGGCTTTGCGACACGGTATGCCAGGTCCATGGAAGAGAAATATCCGAGATAGACCCAGAGTCGTCCATTACAAAAAACATTCGAACCAAATAATGATCAGACTTTTAAAAAGGGGTGGAAAATCCGTATTTTACCAGGGATCAAGGTCAGCGACCTGTTGTTGACAATAGACCATTAAAGAAGATGGACGTAGATCCAACGTCGTCGAAGTTTCGTCAGCTGACAAACTTCCAGCGCCCTCAAGGTTCCTTCACGCCTCAGGCGCTTGATTCACAGCAGCAGAGTATACAAAACAGACTGGCTAACTCTGAAAGAATGTCTGACTTCAAGCGTCAAAGAGTAAGCCATTTGTTTGAAGAAGATCAAAATGGTCAAAATGAGGATCATTATAATCCGATCGCTAACGAAGCGGTAGATGACATCGACGCGAAGAAAGAACGGACTATGACAGCGACTCCGTTTATTTTTTAGGGGTTCATCCCTACTTACGTTCGTCCAACGAACAGTAGCGGGGGAACAACGAAAGTTTCTAGTAGATACGGGGGCCTCTAAAAGCTATATCATGAAAGAGATAGGGTTGCCGTCTTCAGTGTCCGTCGACTCACCTTTTATTGTCAAGTCGCTTCTTTTTGATCTTTTTGGTTTAGAAAGCCCTTTTTTTCTTATTACCCGGGCTTAAAACATTTGACTGCATAATCGGCTTTGACCTGTTAGCGCAAGTAGGTGCGACAATTGATCTTAAGGGCAATTCTTTTAAGTTTAATGGAGGATGTGAGGATCTGCATTTTTAAAAATGCGCTCAAGTTAACTTCACGAAGATTGAGGATATTGTCGTGCCCCCACAAGTGCAAGAAGGTCAATGGCCTTTGATGACCCTAATGAGAAGTTACCATTTACACAAACGTTGTGGCAACTATTCGCACAGAGAATAATGAGCCAGTTTATTCAAAACTGTATCCGTTTCCTATTGGTGCTTCCGATTTCGTTAATAGGGAGATTAAAAACCCACTTGAAAATGGCATTATTCGACCATCTGGGTCTCCCTATAATAACCCTATATGGGTTGTGGGTAAAAATGGCTCCGACGCTTCGCCTAATAAACGCTTAGTAGTCGATTTTAGGAAATTAAATTTGAAAACTATTGCCGATAGATACCCAATGTCGAGTATGAATATGATACTGTCGAATCACGGGAGGGCCAAATTTTTCACTACTCTCGACCTTAAGTCCGGATATCACCAGGTTGAGCTGGCAGAATCGGACCGAGAGAAGACATTTTTTTCGCCTGAAGAATGCCTCTAGTATCTTTCAAAGGGCCATAGACGATGTACTACGGGATAAGATAGGAAGGATCTCTTACGTCTATGTGGATGACGTCATTGTTTATTCAGAAACTAAAGAGTCCCATATTATTCATGTCGGAAAGGTTTTACAGAGCCTGCATAATGCCAGCATGCAAGTGTCTAGGCAAAAGTTACAATTTTTTAAAGAAAGTGTCGACTTCCTTGGTTTTGTTGTCACAAAAGAAGGTATTAAGACGAGCCAGGTCAAAGTCAAGGCCATCAAGTTTAAACAGCCAAGAAACTTGTTCGAGCTGAGATCGTTTTTGGGTTCGGCAAGCTACTAAAGATGTTTCATAAAAAATTTTGCATCAATAGTGAGACCGATGACGGATATTTTGAAGGGTGAAGGTGGTAGGATCAACAAGCACCGTTCAAAAGGCCCTCCGGTGAGCTTTGATAAGACTTAGTTTAGCGCATTTGATTAGCTTAGAAGTATCCTTGCATCAGAAGACGTTATCCTTCATTATCCTGATTTTACGCGTCCATTTGATTTGACGACCGATGCGTCATCATTTGCCATAGGTGCAGTCTTGTCTCAGGGAAACAGGCCAATAACAATGATATCCCGAACGCTCAAAGAAAGGGAAATAAATTATGCCAGGAATAAAAGGAAATTATTTATTTATTTATTTGTTTCGCCAACGGTAGTCCTTAACTGGCTACTTAACTATATCTTAACCAAACGATTGAGGCAAAGTATTGAAACAACTTTTTTTTAATTAAGACCCTTGGTGAGCCAGAGTCCAATCGCATGTTTGGGGGCAGATTGTTGATTTACGAAAAGGCCCCAGAAATGGGCTCATTGGAAGCATAGTTAGTTCTGCAAATAGGCAGGAAAAACGGTTCAAAAGTTCTTAGATGCCTAACCGGAACAGCAAAATGTATGCAACTTAATAATGCAGGACAATCAATTTTGCCTGAGATAATGTCAAAAATGATAAATATGCTCGCAACGAATTTCCTGTCATGTAAATCGGAATAGGAGGGAACGGGTTCATGGAAATTTAGAGAATCAAGGGCAAAACATAAAAACTTTTTCTGAATGCGTTCGAGGCGGTGAGAATGTATGAATCCAGTCGGGCTCCAAACAAACGAAGCATACTCCAGCTTAGACCTCACAAAGGAAAAAAATAAGCTAAGCTTTGTGTTCGGGTCAGTGAATTGAGCAGCATTACGTTTTATAAAACCATACATAGCATACGCTTTCGGAACTATATAGTTGATATGATCAATGACAAGAAAGGAAGCTAACTTCGGCACGCCGAAGTTGGTATACCCTTGCAGATTCCAATTGTATGAATTATAATCTATCCCAATATAATATAATATGAACTACTTTCATATTCATACAATTTTTACATGTAAAGTAAAATGTAATTTTTCTCCACATTTACCGATCGTTTGTATGGCAGCTATACGATATAGTCGTCCGATTCTTATGAAATTTACAACAAAATTCTGAAAAAATATAAAATACTTGTATTTCAAAGTTGAAGAAATTATGTTGAAAATTGACACAGTTATAATTTTTTTTAAATCTGAAAACTAGAAACAATAAAAAGCTCATAACCGAGAGTTGATTAAGATATGTTGAAAAACAGTGAAGTTCTAATTTTTTTTAAACAAATTTACGGATCGTTTGTATGGCAGCTATATGATATAGTTGACCGATCCGGCTTGTTCCGACATATATACGAGTGAGAGTATATAGAAGACTATCTGCAAAGTTTCATTCGGATAGTTTTAAAACTGAGAGACTAGTTTGCGTATAATCGGACAGACGGACAGACGGAGGGACAGACGGACAGACGGGCGGACAGACGGACAGACGGGCGGACAGACGGACGGACAGACGGACATGGATCAACTCGGCTGTTGATGCTGATAAAGAATATATACACTTTATAGGGTCGGAGATGACTCCTTCATTGCGTTGCAAACTTCTGACTGAAATTATAATACCCTGCAAGGGTATAAAAAGGAAGATATTTGTTCAATATATAATTATTAGTGGTTCTGAAAGAACCCCAATACAACTTTTTAGTATATAAGGTGAGAGCCCATCGCAGTCGAGTTTTTCAGAGTCATTAAGGCTCTCCGCCGCAAGATGACAGTCGGATTCAGAAATATAAAAGCTCCCAATATTGCAGCTTGGAGCAATGAGACGAAGCGTAATATCATTATTCCATGAAGATAGTGGCTCGAAGTTTGACGCAAAGTATTTGGCAAACAGGTTTGCCACTTCAAGATCCGAAGATGCCGATGTGTTATATAATGACATATGGGAGGAGCTGGAAGATGTTGTCCTTTTAGGCTGCAAACATAGCAAGCGCTGAGACGAAGGTGAAGATTAAAACGAAACGCAAGCGAGCAGCTTCAAACGATGCAGTACTGTTTTTGAAGAGGAATCGCTTGCTATTTTACGTTGTTCTTTATTAAAATTTTTCCAATTTCTAATAATTAGCGGTTCATTTGTTAGCAGAATGTAATCAAATGTGCTGATTTTCATTCTGGTATACTCCACAAATTTTTTTCATCTTGTCGCAGCCCATTAAATAAATGCTGAAATTCGCCGAAAGCTTATTTTTCCAAATTAATAGGGTGAATTCTTCCGTTTATTTTTTGTTCCGTTTTAATTTAAAAAATAAACTTTGCTCTAACAGCGGTCATCATCTGATGAGAAATCCATTGCGACTAACATCGCAAAATCGCAACAAATTCGTCTTGCACTATGCAACCGATTAGCTTACTAGCTTCGCAAGCAATTCGTCTTCAACTTCGTCTTCATCTTCATCTTCGTCTCAGCGAGCACTATGTTTGCAGCCTTAGAGTTAACAAAGTGCCAGAAAAATTTCGGATTACTAATTAACTTCATTTCCACATCCGCTATGTATTGGTTATATAAGAACTTATTTAAAAATTCGAATTCGCGCTTATTTTGTTTGTATTTATCGAAGTCTGCAGAAAAACCATTTTCAACATAACATTTATAGAATTTATTTCTGAGATTCTTGTATTTTTTTAGTCCTTGTGTATACCAGGGTAATTTATAAGAACCAATGACCCGTTTTTTAGCTTGTTTTTTAATGATTGCTAACATAGATATTAAAAAGTTTTCAAAGCAAGTGTCTAAGTTAGCATGCGAAAGGACCTCAACCGAATAAACAAGCTTAATAGCATTACGAATTAAATTTAAGTTGCTCGCATTAATGTACAATGGAGATGTGAGTGGTTTATATGGGGAAAATATATACATAAATAATGAAATGAGTAAGGGCTGGTGGTGAGCATCGCACTCAAAAAGAGGATTAATACAGTTAACTAGATTAAAGTTCAGGTCATGACTAACAAAAATATGGTCTAAAAGCTTATTTAATTTATTGAATACATGATTAATCTGGACAAGTCCCATACTGAAGAGATCATCAATGACCAAAATTTCCTGGGGCACATGCAGATTACTGGGAACCATTGCTGGTGAGTCCACTCCATGCACCCACACCTGCGAAGAAAGATTGAAGTCGCCAAAAACAGAGATAAACTGCGAATCCTCCAGATCATGATTGATACAGGCGATATTACCCACATAGGCCTTATACAATTCGAAACTGTTGCATGGGGGAATATATGATACCACCAGAAATATAGTTTCCACAGGTTCAGCGAGAGACACACAAAGCTGATCAAGAAGGGAGTCATCATTCCTAAGAGTACAGCGCACAGCAATAAGAACTCCTCCTCTGGAGCGTTGCGTCTTAACAGCATCCCGGTCTTTGCGGAATACTTGGTAGAGGTTGGCATTAAAAAATTCATTGTTGAAGAAGTCGATGTTGAGCCAGGTTTCAACTAAATTAATGACATCATAGTCGCAAGACGATGTTGCCAGATAGACAGCCTCAGTCTTTGTACGCATGCCGAATATATTTTGAAAATATATTTTCAGGCTGGGGCTTCCGCCATTTGTGGAAGATGAAGGTAGTTGCGCAGTTTCTGGACAAGCGGGTGGCGCAACCAGAGAGAGGCAGCCTTAAGTAGCGACATAGATCCCACTTTAATTGTGTTACTATCAATATCCAAATGGCTCGAAGTATATAGGAAAGAGTGAAAATAATCTCTTAAGAGAGCAGGGCATGCAGAGAGCTGCAATCCAGCAGAAATGGCATCAGCCTGCATTAGCTGTTGTTGTTGATAGGCAAATCCATGGAGAGCGTCAAGGGAGCGTGCCCAGCCAGCACACAGCATCCAAAGAAGACAGAGGAGATCCAACGGCGAAACCAAACACGGAGCGGCATCAACATGTAAAGAGGATGATGAAAACAACAACTCGAGCCAAAGTTGTTGAAGCAGCGGTGGCGTTGAGAGCGTGGACGAGAGCGCCAAGCCAAGGCGAATATCGCAAAAGAGAGACGGCGAAAACTTCGGCTGTTGTTGTTGTTGACGCATAGTAGGTGAAGGTGACGAGCGCAGGTCCAAAGAAAGCCAAAGATGCTGCGAGGGCTGTGGGCTTAGCCAGAGCATAAGATTTTGGGAAGGATAGGCAAGAAGAGTATTGTCTACAAAAACATCGACACCAGCGGCGTCGATCACTGGGGATTTTTTGACGGATGAGTTGGGGTTGAAGATCTTGAAGGCCCACCAAGATCAATAATGGTATCGTCTTTATTTATCCTCTCCCTATGGACAAACCTTTTTACCTTGACAGAGCACGGCCAAAACTCATTATTGAAGACAGCCTCATAATATTGATCCGGGACGAATTGACGAATTTCAATGTAGTCAATGTCTCTTTTTATAAGCTTGATGCAAGAACATTTTTTTGCATGAACATTTAATTTGGAAGAGACATAATTAGAAACAGCCTCGGGTTCCGTAGTCGCTCTAAACTTGCCGACATGTAGATATTTGATGATTGGCAGAATTTGGAGAGCATCCGAGACAGCCGCAACCCCGACGACGGTTTTTTTGTTGTTGTTTCTCTTCCTCCTATGCCGAACGTTAATAAAATCATCTCTCACAGCTTTCGGGGGCCCTGGTCCGACGATAACGAAGCAGCGGCAGCGTAGGATTAAGCGGCTGTCGATGCATTGGCGGAGGCCTAACGGTGATGTTGTTGGTGTGATCTAATGTATCCGCTTTGGTAGAAAGGGTTTCCGAGAGCTTGGAAATTAGTTGCTGGTACAAGCACTCTAGATTTTTTATTTTAGAATCGAGTTCATCAATTTTCGAATGGGAGTCATTGGCAATAACACAGCCATCGCACTGCCACAGTATATTCGGATTGAGTAAGAGTTTGATCGCATCAGCAGGCAATCCACGCAGGCATTATGAAAAACCCGACTCGGCACACAACATAGCGATAATGGCACGTCCGTACGCTTTGAAAGCTAGATGATGACTGATTGTCAATCATATGGGCATTGGACAGTCTCCGGCACTACCTCTATGGAAAAAGTGACATAAACATATTTACGGACCATCAGTCCCTTATATTTGCCGTCTCTGACAAGAATACAAATTCCAAACTTAAGCGTTGGAAAGCTCGAATCAAAGAGAGCCGTGCAAAGGCTATGTATAAACCGAGGAAAGAAAATTGTGTGGCTGATGCTTTGTCGCGACAAGATATTCACGCTTTACAGAGCTCAGCAGAGTCAGATCAAGCTACTATTCACAGTGAAAAATCGTCAATATTTGTCATCGAGGCCACGGAAAAGCCACTCAACTGTTTCCAGAATTAAATCGTATTGGAGGAGGCATCCTCGACGAATAAGCGACTATTTATAGTGTTTGGTCATCAAATTGACTTTTCTGATTGGGAGACATTACTGGAGTTAGTGAAAGACATAGTAACGCCCAACGTAGTGAATGCCATACATTGTACGTTTCCAGTCCTGGCCCGTACTCAAGACAGTCTGGTTCGGCTCTTTCCTGCCACTAAGTTTTGGTATTGCAAGTCTTGGGTGGCGGACGTAATTAAACCGGACGAACAAAAAGAAATTTTAGTTATAGAGCATAACAGGGATCATAGGGCTGCTCAAGAGAACGTTAAGCAAGTGCTATTTGACTATTATTTTCCAAAAATGGGTAAAATAGCAGCCGAAATTGTTATAAACTGCAGGATTTGTCAGAAGGCAAAATACAATAGGCACCCATTAAAGAAGGAATTTTGAATAACCCCAATACCAACGCAAGTTGGGGAGATGACATATGGACATCTTCTCAACAGGGGGAAAGTACTTCCTTAAGGCTGTTGATAAATTTAGCCAAATTGCGATGGTCCAGCCAATTGCATCGCGTTCTATATTGGACGTAAAGATTCCGATCCTTCAGCTTGTGAACCTTTTTCCCAATGTTAAATCGATATATTGCGATAACGAGGCATCGTTTAACTCAAAAGCAATACGATCCATGCTAAAAAATCAATACGATATTGAAATAGCAAATGCCCCACCTTAACACATTACGTCCAATGGTCAGGTGGAAAGGTTGCACAGTACTCATAGAATTTACCAATTAACCAATTATTTCTTCAGGCGACTATAGAGCATAACAGGTAATTTCACTCTGTCACTAATAGGAAACCTGTTGAGATTATCCATGCTGGTGCTGACATTGTCCGGATATAATCATGAACCTAAAGAAGGCACAGCAGGAGCAGTTAGATCGGAATAATCCTACTCGACAGAATAGAGTATTTGAGGGGGGTGACAAAGTTTTAGTCAAAACTAACAAGAGATTGGGAGATAAACTTACGCCTCTGTATGTCGAGAATAGGGTCGATGCTCATATTTGGACAACGGTCCTAATTCAGGGGAGGGTGGTCCACAAGGACAATATTCGATAGGGCCACATACAAAATTGTTTTATAGGCTAATTGTTTCAAGTTGTGGTACCATCCAAGAAGCCGGCTTGGATAAATGCTCACACAGCCATTGTCGAGAAAATAATTAATCTCGTTTTCAACTAGCGAGTAAGAAATTATTGAGTGCTGTATGCTTAGTATTTAGTTTATATGGTAGATCCTACAAAAAGCTCACATCGGCCAAATATCGCACCTTGATGATAAAAAATCAGCGGCAGTAGAAGCCAAAGGCGTCGTTGTCACCTTATGGAAGAGGTTACTATCAACCGTTTGCAGCCTATTGGTCGGATCACCCCAGCGATTTTGCACCCGTTTCAAAGATCGGCCAGCTACTTTTATCAACCACGCACCACCCGCTTTTTAAGCCTGTCTTTTCTTCATAAGTCAAAATGAAGAAAACCTGCAGCATATAATAGAGTTGCAAATGCACCAACATTAATCTTCTTCGCACTCTGCATAATGATGAATATTAACATTTATCAGGCGGCGAAACAGAGCCTCGATAGCGGTAACACAAATACTTGCTAGCATGGACTTGGCCGAAAACGTCAATTTTTTGAAAAGAAGGGGAGTAGTTAACAAGTAACTGGAATGAAAGCTGTGCTTTGATGACGAACGGCACACGAAGGTCGAGTTTGGAAGCTGGTCGGCGGTGGTCGGTGCGAGCTTAGGTTCGATTAAGATCTCCCTTGAAAAACGTAGTTCAGACCTGATTTGACAGCAAACAATAAAGGCTTAAAGGCTTTTACCTAATCTCCGTTTGGAATAACTCAGCCGAAGCTACGACCCAGCTATCGGCTTATTCCGTTTTCGCCAAGGAAGCAGTGTCGTCACTGGTCGTGACCACCACCCGGTTTCGATCCACATAGAGTGACTGGCGGTTGTGGGCAGCAACGTGCCGCAACACCCAACCAACAACTCCGTGAGCAGCGACGTGCTGCGGAACCAACCTCCTGCAGGAACCAAGCAGGTGGCGGATATTGTGCGCAACTACCTTGCCTTCATATTTCATACCTTTACTTATATACTTTATAGGGTCGGAAATGCCTTCTTCACTGCGTTGCAAGCTTCTGACTAAAATTAATATACCCTGCAAGGCTGCGCGTCTAAGTATCGAGCGGTCGATATCGCATACTTATGTTCGCCAAAGATTATTTAATTATAAAAATTTTATATATTAATCCTAAACGAATAGTGTACTTGTTATTTATCTGCATACTCATGCACATGAAATAGGGGGAACATACCGAAAAAAAAGGTCGGCAAACAAAATTACGGCGGCTAAACGACCCGATTCGAAAAGTTTTTGGTCTGTACATTGCTAATTCGAAAACAACAAAATTTCTACAAAATTTAAAATTCTTATTTTTATACTCATATCTAATGATTACACGGGCCGACAAAATGTAAAAACTCTCAGAACCAAGAACCAGATTAAACTTTTCCGAAGGATTCGATGCGCTGAACTCAAATCTGACCTTAAAGGTTCCTTTACCTTAGGTTTTCGAGGTATTTCAACATAAAAGTGCAAAAAATTACACCTTTGAAGTACTGTTTTTGCCATACATATTAAGTCTTTATTTGACGCCGAGATAACGAGTTTTGAATATATATAGATTTTTCCCATATATTTCCGAGTTCAACAATAGGAAATATATGGATAAATATTCAAAAGAGAACATCTCCGTAACCAACGATAATTTTAATCGAATCGAGGATCAATTTAAAAGTTTAAAAAATGCTGTTTTTGGGTACTTTTAAGATCCTGTGCCTTCAAAACAATGCTACGACATCGGTATGGCATCTTACAGATCTGAGTTTGGCGAATTTTACAAAATAAGAAAAGAATACAAAAATCGATCGATTTTTATTAACTATTAAGTTTTTAAGTTTAGGCCAGATTTGAGTTCAGCGCATCGAAAACCTTCGGAAGATAATATTCCGGATCTTGGTTCTGAGACCTTTTGTTAATTTTGTCGGCCTGTGTAATACAAATACTTACGGGGTTATATTGTAATGCCGTAATATATGCTTGAACTGCAGACTCCATATCACGTGCAGCCACTAATGCAGCTGCTAAGTTTATATATCCATCAATAAAATCCGGTTTAAGGCGAACAGCTCTTCGATAGTTATCTAATGCTTCCTGCAATTGTCCACGTTCTTTGTAGACGTTTCCTAAATTGCTAAAAAAAAAAAAATATAAATAAATTTATAGATTGTATTGTACATACAGATATCAGTACTATATAAATGAAATGTTCAATGTATAATCATTTAACCGTATTAAAGAGCCGTCTTCACAAAAACTGAAAATCTACTGGACCAATCAAACACAGTAAAAAAAAAAATAAATAAAAAATAATATAAGAAAGCTACGTAAGTACTTGGGGAGAGTTATACAAATTCGTGTTATTTTTTATATTAGATGAATCTGTGAACATGGGTAAGGATGTGAACGGCTAATGGATGCATTTATTATCCTCTGCAGATAAGCAGTCTAGCAGGAATTTCACTGTCTGCTTTAGCTAGGAAATACTGAATAAGAGCTAAATTCGGCTTCATATATAGGTAAAAGTCACTTTTTAAGGCCCTCCAGAAGCTGAGCATTTGGAAGCACATTGTAAGACAAGCAATTTAACCTTGTGAAAATCGATCGCCAAAATTGCTTTAAAATGAACCCTGGTACTGCGTCTGCCCTGGTCTTGCCAAACGAAACGAGTTTCTATTAAAGTGTGAAGTTTAAAAAGGAAGTGACAATATTTCCAAATTTAAATTACATTTATGTTTTAATTTATAATTAGTAGTCGATCGAAAATATGCTGTTAGGTAATATTGATGTTTGAAAAATCGTCAATTTTTTATTTTGTGTAATCAAGCTAGAATAAGGGCAGAAAGGGGCGAACAACATAAATCCAACATGCTGCACCTACGATTTTGTTCGGGGTGGGTTGGAGGGCAATTATTTGTTGCTTAGTGATCGTGGTCACAGCTTGTGTTCCCTGTTCGTAACCCCTCAGATCCAAGTTAACGAAATTCCCAAGGTTACTACCAGCCGAAATTGGCAGTGCAGGTAGTCAGACCCAATATAACAGTGCGAAAAATGAAATAGATATTTGTTTTGTGGCCCTCATCTGATCGAATATCGGGAGCTCTTTGCCTGCATTCAATCCAAAACAAGATCCGAAAAATAAAAAATCGTTATGCTAGGGATATTTTATCTGTCGAAATAAATGTTGCTAACTTTGACATAATATGCTTTACTAAATTCCTGCTAGAGTATGTTTTTTGTCAAGGAACACGTAGCTAGGCCTGATGGTCTGCATCGTGTCATCTACGTCGCTCATATCGTACTATACAAATAAATCTGAAGGTTAAAGCTGTATATTTCCCAAATTAATTCTGAATAATTGTGATTAAAGCAAAAGATACTTAGCTCCAAAGGCTTCCCAGCTATGTACATTTTGTACAGGCTTGATCTGTCTATCAGACGAGGAGTGGTGACCTCATAGCCGTTACCTCCACACTCACGTCTGAAATAAAACTTGATAAGGAATGCAGCAATCTTGAATTAATTTTGAAAAGTTATAAGTCAATGGTAGTTCCACTTTTATCACATGTTCTTAAATTCCCCCATTTTATTGGAACCACCCATCCGCTAGCCAGTGGGTTTCCTAAAGAATTTTAGATAGCGACCACTTAGAAGTTCTTGGTGATTTTAACATCTCTGGGTCTTTTTGGTCATCAAATAATTCCACAAATGTTGATAAAAATTATCCGGATCGAGAAACTATATCCGATAGCTATCATATGAACAATTAAGTAATTTTTGCTGTACATTCACAAAACTTTGGATACTTCAAGATTATGTAATTTAAACTAAATTTTAACAATAAAGGAAGCTAACTTTGGCACGCCGAAGTTTGTATACCCTTGAAGATTGCAATTGTATCACTTATAATCTATCCCTATCTAATATAAAAGAGATTACATTCATAATCATTTTATTTTTACAGTTTTTCAATTTTTTTACATTTTTTACGTGTAAAGTAAAATTGAAAAACTCTGTTCAGCCTCAAAATGAATCCCTAAATGACGGTACAACCTAAAGGGTGTTTCGTGTCCCCTGAAGCGGTCAGATATTTTATTTTTTTATTAAATTCTTATTACGCGTGAAAGCAAAATGTCTAATCCAGAAAACTCTGTTCAGCCTTAAAATGAATCCCTAAATGACGTGGACTTCTACCAGGCCAAAGCCCAATCCATTTTGCGGCAATTGAACTCGATGAAGTTTTACTTAACGGCTGATTAGGCTGATCAGTTCGACGAAGCTGATTTACTGGCGCAAGTAGAATGGATTAGTTCCCTAAATCAGGCTTTTGATTCCGCCCAAACATAGCTGGAAAGATTGGATTTTACGGAGATTGCGAATGACCAGCGAATGGAATTTTCGGCAGCGTTCATGGATGTCAAGACGAAACTAAATCATGGTCTAGCGACTCATCGCAAGTCACAATTTCCGGCCTTAACAGCCGTTAATTCTACATCTATTGACATGATTAACCATGGAGATCTTTATTTCCGAAGCCGCGGCTACCAAATTCGGAGATTGCTTGTTTCCATGGATCCTACTCCGAGTGGCCAGATGTCCTTGCGACTTTTACCGGTCATCGGAAATGATGATGAGCTCTCTGAGATCGAAAAACTACAATATCTACGGCCAAGTTTCGGCGTCGTGGCTCTAGAGACTATACGCTCGCTCGAACCCTCGAATGCCAGTTATAAAAAGGCTTTCAAATTGCTCATAAATCGATTTGATAAAAAAGTTTTACACTTTCAGGCACACGTTCACGCCATATTTGGTTTAAAGGGTGTTGAGAAGGGACTGGCCAAGGGTCTACGGGAGCTCAGCGACTTGATAAATACGCATCTCCGGGCAATCCGTACCCTAGCCACTACGCAGCAGATATTGGATGGATTTCAGATTCACATCGTCGATCGCAAGCTGGATCAGAGGACGCGGGAAAAATGGGAAGAGGATTTGTTAGTCACTGAGCTGTCTACGTGGGATTGTATGGAGTCTTTATTGGAGAAGAGGTGCAGGATGATGGAAAATTTGGAACATGCCTTGGTAACTCAAACACCAGGCCAGCATGTGGGAAACAACTTGCACAAAATACACTTATTGCTTCTGCTACTAACTCAAATCAGCCGATATGTTTATTTTGCGACGCAAGGGATTATTATTTGCCTAAGTGTTCTCGATTTTTAAATTTGAGTCCGAATCTTCGGTATAGAGAAGCAAAGAAGTTGCACCGCTGCCTCAACCGTTTGCGCAAGGGGCACAGTTTGCAGCAATGCAAGTCGAGTCATTGTAGATATTTTCGCAAAAAGCATCTCTCATTACTACATATGAATCAAGACCCATCCGCACCATCCACCTCATTTGCATCTCCCTCATCCGACCCACTCTCGAACTCTCAACCATTACCATCGACTTCATCAACATTAGTATCATGTGCTCAGTCATCATCGCATCCTGATCATCATTCATTAAACCCTCCACCAAAAACCTCAAATACTATGTCAATCAACTACGTGTTGCTTCCAACTGCTATTATCTACGTAAAAAACAGAATTTGAGCATTTATGCCTTGCCGAGCAATTTAAGATTCAGCATCTCAGTTAAACTTTATATCTTCTCGCCTAGCAAACCAACTAAATTTAAACCCCAGAATATCGCATACACTCGTCTCTGGGATCATGGAATCCTCGTTAAATTTCGATAGGGCAGTCAATATTCTTCCGCAATCACGGGATGCCAGCTATCGTGCGTCATTCTCAGCTGTGGTGACCCACAGTATCACAGATTATCAGCCCCATTTCAACATAAATGCAGAATCCTGGAGGATTTCGCTCGCTGATCCTTATTTTAACTTGCGATGTGAGCAACTCTTCAAGGAAAATGTCACCAGACTTGATAATGATCAATATTCGGTTCGTCTCTTGACTACTTCAAGCATTTTTACGGGAGTATATCGATCTAGGCCATTTGTCTCTTGTTCCGCTGGAACCATCGGTGCCACAATTCTTTTTGCCCCACCATTGCGTACACAAGCAGGATAGCACGAGCACGAAGCTTTGTGTCGTGATTGATGGATCTGCTAAGAAGACTTCTGGTAGCTCTCTTAACGACTTACTTCTCGCAGGGCCAACAATTCAGCAAAAATTATTCAATACACTGCTTCGCTTTCGATTTTTTAAAATAGCCTTTATGTGGAGATATCTGTAAGATGTACCGTTGCGTGCGTGTTTCGAACCCGGATGACTTCTTGCAGTGTATTCTTTGGCGAGAGAGCTCAACGGACGAGTTGAGTGTTTTTAAACTAAACACAGTGACTTATGGAACCAAACCAGCTGCCTTCTTGGCTATAAAAGCCATGCATCAGCCATGATGAGAAGGAATCATTTTCAATTGAAGCAAAAATTGTTCGAAGAGATTTAATCTGTGGTGGGGGCTCAGTTGAGGAGGAGAGAGAAATTCGTCATCAGGTGAAAAACTATTGTCGCGAGGCCATTTTCCAATCCGCAAACGGTGTCCGACTGATGCAACTGCCCTGGAAGGAGAGTCTGACTGCGACAAGGAGCAGTTAATCAATTTTCACGATGGATCGGATATCGCCAAGGCATTGGGATTAGTCTGGAATCCATCTTATGATCAGCTTCTATTTCATTTTTCTCAAATACCGAAAAATCATCGACCCACCAAGAGCAGTGCATTGTCAACAATAGCCAAGCTCTATGATCCATGGAGTGCTAAGGTGGATTGGGATTACGCATTGCCAGAGCCCATTCTTTCGTCATGGGGGTGACTGACTTCCCAGTTATCAGTTGTTGCATGGATTCTGCGATGCTAGCATATCGGTTTATAGAGCGTGCTCATACTTGCGATTGGAGACCAATGGAGACTTAACAATGCCACGATTAGAACTTTCAGCAGCTCTCTTATTGGCTGAGCTTATCACAAGCGTCAAAGAAAGTATAGATTTCGAATGCGCCTTTCATTGCTGGTCAGACTCGTCTATTGTGTTGGCGTGGATTCGGCAGCCTCCGAGGGAGTTTAACATTTTCGTATCAAACAGAATCGCGAAAATTCAGGAGATGACGAAAGATATGACTTGGCATCACGTTCCGACAAACTTAAATCCGGCAGATGTCTAGAGGACCTCCGTTCCTACTAGAAAACTCGTCAAATTGGCCTTCCCTGTTGCATGTAGTGAATGACATTCCAGAGCGTTGTTCCGCAGCTTTTATTGGAACCGTTTGCATTGACATTTCATCGAGCTGCAAATTTCTCAACTTTTTCGCTAAGTTGCAGCGCGTATTCGCGTACATTAATCGGTTCATTTCCAATTGCAGAGCCAAAGCCAATCGCTTAAAAGATCGTCTTTCGGTTGAGGAGATCAACTTGGGAACCTTACTTCTGCTCAGGAGCATCCAGCAAGTTTTCTTAGCCAAGGAGTATGGACTTCTTAGCCAGGGCAAAGCGATTCCGCAGAAAAGCAAGCTGGTTTCACTGAGGCCAATACTCGGTACCGATGGATTACTGCGCGATGGTGGAAGGCTTCAAAACGCAAACTTAGATTATGATACGAGGCATCCGATATTGCTGCCCAAGGATCATCCAGTCACCAAGGCAATCATCGTTTACTTCCATGAAAAACATTTCCATGCAGGATCACAGGCGTTGCTTGCCACATTACGGCAAATGTATTGGCCGATTGGAGACCTTAAGCTTGTAGCTAGCATCTTCAACAAATGCGTTAGATGTTTTCGGATGAAACCTGTAACTTGTGAGCATGGGGGTAGCCTGCCAGCAAATCGAGTGCAGCCTAATCCAGCATTTCATACCACAGGAGTGGACTATTGTGGGCCCTTTTATCACACGGCAGAGACCAGGAACAAGGCACCCCACAAATGCTATATCGCTGTCTTTGTCTGCTTCTCCACAAAGGCAATGCACTTGGAAGTCGGATCTCACAACGGATTCTTTCATCGCAACGCTAAGAAGATTCATCAGCCTTAGAGGCAGTCCGCGTACCATCTGGAGTGACAATGCTACGAACTTTGTCGGTACAAAGAGCGAGCTTGCCGAGCTGAGAGAGCTATTTTTAAGCGAGCCACACACAGCATCGATATCGTCCGCCTGTTCAGCTGATGGGATTGATTGGAAGTTCATCCCTTCTCGTGCCCCGCACTTGGTGGTTTATGGGAGGCTGCTGTTAAGTCGGCTAAATTTCACTTCTACAGAGTCGTCAGTGCATCCAAATTAAACCTTTTATTAACTTAGAATGTTTGCCTATGAGATTGCTGCCATCCATAACTCTCGTCCACTCTATCCAATTTTAGAAAACGCTGAAAACCTCGAGGTGCTGACGCCAGCGAATTTTCTAAAGGGTTCCAGCTATACAAAGTTTTCTGAGCGTGACATCACACATCTGCGCGAAGGCCGTCTCACCAGATGGCAACGGGTGACGCAGATGCAACAACACTTCTGGAAAAGATTGAGCAGCGAGTATTTGTCCCTACTGAAGAAAGGAGCAAGTGGTGCGTCGAAACTTCGAACATCAAGAGCGGAAGCATTGTGTTGCTGAAGATGGACAACATTCCACCATTGAGATGGCAGCTTGGGCGCATCCAGGACGTCATACCTGGCGGGAACGGCGTAATCAGAGTAGCTATGGTCCGTACAGCTACGGGTCTAATCAAGAGAGCCGTCGCCGAACTAGCCGTTCTGCCCATCGATTCCGACATAGTTGGAACCGTACCTCTTCCAACGGGGGGAGTATGTTCGGAGCAGACCGCCAGCACCTAGTCATGCGCGCATAGGTGTACCGCTGCATCTGCTCTTTTCTTATCTCTATTTTTTTTTCTTCTTATTCGCCTAAGCTTTTGCTCTATCTCATTGTAATAACATATTAAGCTCATGCCATTTGAAACATATATTCATGAAGCCAAGCTCCGACTAGACCGATTAATTCTACCTATTCGTGCGATTGCAATTATTTATTTGCCAAAGGGTGGCATATTTGTTATCTTCCCCATAAACACCTATATAGAATAGAAAAATAGTTATATTTTAGCTTATAATTGCATGAAACATGAATTATAAATACTTTCTCCTATTCTAAATTTTGTACCGTGTACCCAACATAAATGACTATATTCTATCAATTTTATTTGATATTTATAAGTTTCCATTATTATAAAGATATAATTAAAGCTTTGCATTTGGCGTTTTATTACAAAATGTTGATATATTTTATTAAAAATTTCAAAATATGTGGTCAAATGTGTCATTTTCCACGAAATGCAAATAAACGAGTATAAAATACCCTACAAATCCCAATAGGTCTCAAGGTGTGACTAGGTGGGACTCACTTTAAAAACCTTTTGAAAGATTACTAATAAAGTAAGATTTTAACATTTTAGACGACGCACTTTAACAACAAACCACAAAGACATTACATTGCAAACTCCACTTATTTTCCTCGAGTTTTTTAAATTGGAGAATTTAAATTATTTTCGCACTTTTACTGAGCCCGATCGCTCGCGTACAAACAGCTGATTTTGGCAGCTTCTTGCTTGAGAGTGACACCACCTATGTAGATTTTGGGTACGCTACGTTGATGGTCACTTTATTTTGAATTCATCGAGACCAAAATCACTTTATTTGGGAAACTTTTCAAAAATGGATTTTGGCCAAATAAAGGGGAAAGGAGGACCATCCATTCGAGTATACAGCCTTACTCCATAACAAAAGCTTGAAGCCGATCTGGACTTACGCACTATGGTCCAACTGACCACTTTACTTGGCCAAAACTATTTTTGGTGATTTATAAACCAGTAAAAGATTTTACTGTGTCTTTTTTGCTTCGGTATGTTTTCTCCAAGTAATCCTCCCATCTATATGTATCCCAAGGTAGATGACTTCGTCAGCTTTTAGGTGCTGCTTATTGTTTAGGGCCAGTGGTGGGTATTTCGACAAGTTGGAAATAAATGTAATATGCTTGTATTTTTGTACGTTAACTTTAATCCGCCAGTCTGCTAGCAATTTTTTAACAGCCAAAATGTTTTTAAATTTTCTGTTGAGCGACTGACAATAGCGCGGTGGGCAGCAAAGGTTGAGATAAGTGTCTTGCGGATTGTCGAGGTGACTGCCGTGTATAGGTCGTACAGGATCGGTCTAAGCACAATTCCTTGCGGTACTCTATCTTCGATTCCCGAGGTAAAGACACAACCTTGTTTGGCCGTGGGACTCAATCAACTCATGGGTGTTTTCCGGTTGGAGGATTTTGATTTGATTTGATCAAGCACCTCTTTGTGATCGAATTGGACAGTCGGTTTTTACTGGTAGTTGAATGTTTAAATGAGTTCTCCACAGTAAAAAATTTATTGCCAATCGAAGATAGTTTTGCAATATAGGCACGTTGGGCCTGATTCTTTTCGATAGAAAGAGTTATCGATCATTTTTGGCCGGAGACCGGTGAGACTGCATATCTTTGCGAAGTCTTCTGTCCTTAAGTAGAAAAAAAAAATAATTCTTGGAGGGTGTGTGGCCGAGGGCTCTAGCGTGGAATGTTTGAAAGCAGAGGACATTTCGTCCGTAAGGTGTTTAAGCGGCTTTCCAATGTCACATTCCTAGGTTCCTAGAAAATTTCAGGCTCAAGCTGCGGCTGTTCAGATAGACAGAGGAGAACAAATAATCAGATGTTGGGTCGTCTATACAATAGCTTTGTATAGTTGGACAGCCCTGGTAGTTGGCAATATGGTTTCCGCCGCAGTTCCTGCATTTCCTTAAAGTAGGAGCTTCTTTATTTCTCAGGCATGTTTCTAAGCAATAAAAATCTCCACAGGCGACACAGACTGGTCGCAATCTGTACAGGGTCCGGCACTCGAAGTGTAACCAACTTCAAACCGCTCGCGCAGCTGACGCACGGGCATCAGCTTTCCGTAACTTAGCTAAATGACAGTTTAGAGTATTGTTTACAAGTGCACGAAAACATTTTCCTGATAGTGAACGCGTGCGTTTGGTGCGTTTATCGCACCATAACTCGTTACAATGATACTGGTAGCATCGCAAAACGTCATGGAGGTGGTCATCAAAAGACTGCAACGTCACGTGAGATGGTTCAGTAAAGAAGCGACTTGAGTGTGTGTGATTGTGTATTTTCAACTGGCAACTGGCAGGTAATTGTTGTAAAATTTACATATGTATTGGATAATGTGCCACGGCCACTAATTTACCGTTTTATAGGGTGTCAAAGTGGAAAAATCAATTTTTTTCTATGAAGAAATTTCCTTTAAAATTTTTTATTTAATTTTTTATCTTTATTTTTATTTTTCGTTGACTTTTTTGTATTAGATATATTAAAAAACCAATGTAAAGGAAAGATTTTGCATTCAATACAAAAAAAAAAACATGAACAAATTTAAAATTTTAACCCTAATAAGCGTTTTCGCTCTTAAGATTTTTTGGTATATTTTACCCATGAGTTGCTTTGGTTTATGCCGTTGCATTTCCGCAGACGCAGCCGATGAAAGTTGATTTTTGTCCAAAAAATATCCACAAAAGTCGTAATTATAGTGTACTCGGTGGCTTTCATCGGCTTCAGAAGATATAGACTACTTTAGCCAGAAAAAAGGGAAAAAAATGGACACCTGGCAGGTAGCGATTAACCTGTGCAAGCCCAAACTGCCGTTTTTTCAGCTTATTTTACAGGTAATAAATGTATCTATCATTTAAAGAAAAAAACATGACGATAGGTAATCTACATTTTAAGTAATGCTATCTGAAAGTGGACCATTATCCAATTTTTGTTCTCCAATGATGCAATAATGGAAATATTTTTAAACTTTGAATGCTCATATCTTTTCAAAAAAAAAATATCTTTTCCCAAAATGGGTTTTATTGTAGATTCTTAATCCTTGGGAAATTCTCTGTCGATTAAGAAACTGTTTTATCTAATTATATTAGTCGCAATTTTCCCAAAATTGTTTACCTTATCTTTAGAAACCTCCGAATTTCCTCTTACTTGGAAGGAGTCCGTTATTATTCCTCTCCACAAAAAAGGTGGCAAAACGTAATTATAGGGGGATCTCAAAGTTATCGGTTATTCCAAAACTATTCGAGAATGTAATAATTCCTCACTTGCAGCACTTGTGCAGATTCATTTCCCCATATCAGCATGGATATATGGGGCGAAGATCAACCACTACAAATCTCCTGAAACTTACCCCATTTGTTATTAGAGGTTTCCGACGCAACCTTCAAAATTATGTGTTTTACCCGGACGTTAGTAAAGCCTTTGACTCGGTTAATCATTCTCTTCTTGTAAGGAAACTCGACTTAATTGAGTTTCCACAAGGTAGCCACCTCGGCCCACTGCTATTTACATTGTTCATCAAAGACCCCACCCTATTTTTTACCGAAAATGTTAAACTATGCCTGTATGAGGACAGCTCATGCCAGTTAGACTTGCAGTCGGATCTGGGAGTTCGCCTTGATCCTAAACTTTTATTCTCTGAACATATTTTCTGCATGCTTAATGAAGCCAGGGGCGTGCTGGTATTTATAAAAAGGTGGTCGAAGGAATTCGATTCGTGGCTTAACCTGGGATGCCGATCTGAGATTACCGCCTCACTTTACTAGATTTCTAATAATTAACCTTCCTTCCTTAGCTAACCGTAAAACGATGCTTGTCATCGTCTTTCTACATAAGCTAATACACGGGGACGTGGAGAGCCCCTATCTGCTAGGTCAGCTCAACAACTACTACTATAAAATAATTTTTTAAAGACTAAGCGTTGAGCACGCTAAATTTTTTCCGAGCACTAAAAAACTTACAGAGAAAAGTTTGAGAGCCGGTGATATTACATTTTATTATAAAGCCTAGACATAGCATTTTTTAAGCGTGCCAGCTCCTTATTAAACCAAGGTGGTTTACTAGAGACCGTCGGATGGGTCACCGGAACACAAGATAAAAGCGGGAGTTCATGGCACTATAAAAAATGTCTACAGCTGCTGCCTAGTCAGTGCACATGTATAAATTTTACCAATGAAATTCAGATGTTACCATTTTAAGCTTATGAAAGTTAGCTTTACGAAAATAGCTAATTAGGGGCTAGTCGATCAGTTTTTTTTTCTTTACACCTACAGGTTCGGAGACGAAACAGAGATCTAGTAAGCGGTTAAAAGAATTATAATAATGGTTAGCTTGAGACAAAGGCAAGTCAAGAAGGCCACCAATAAGGTCGTGGTGAGCGTAGTTTGAAGGTCATTTGACACACCATCTGTTGACCAACGCTCTCCAGGAATATTGAAATCCTCAAAACGCACAAGTTTGTCAAGATCTAAAAGTTTGTTGGAAACGGCCTGAATTGCCAAATTGTGTTTCCCATAGATCGGCTTTTCAGCAAGAGAGAGCAAGAGCGAGAACAACCAGTTCAAAGATAACAGAGAAGAGTCAACGGCAATTAAGACTCCACTTCCTGGCTGGGAAAGACGGTCCACTCTATTAATTGTGCATTTCCCCGGAAAAATTTCGGAGCCTTGTATCTCCGGCTTTAACCAGGTTTCAGTAAACACAATTACCTGGGTTGCGAAGGATAAACTATCAGAGCACAATTTGGAGAGCTTGCTGTGTAAGCCTCTAGTATTCTGATAGGAAAGTAGGAAAGAACTATTTAGTATTCTTAACTACAACGTGTTTGGGCCAGAAGTCACCAGAGCAAATTGTGTCAAAGAGCTTGAGCGAGCTTGAAAAATGAGATGTCCCTGGCGTAAGAAAATTTAAACTTTTCCATCTTTAAATTTTCGGCATTGGTTCTACTGTGTATATAGGCAAGTAGATCTTCAGATGCGAGATCACCTAGCCGCGAAGCAAATCTTATTTTCGACGGTGGAACAGCTGTAAGAGTCTTTGATAAAGCCATGTTACCAATAACGGCCGGTAGTCCGAGCCTTGTTTGACCCTGGTTATTTTTGTCCGAGTTATATTGTCCGGAATAGTTTGAATTCCTAGACTTTCTTGACTGACCACTGCATCTCCAGCTGCCTGGATTGCTAACTGAACCTCTCTGGGTTTGTTGTTGTTATAGTTGTTGCCATTCCACTGTCTGTCTCGATTAGGTTGACCACAATTCCACTTAGACTACATGTTCTGGTAATTACGATATGTCTTAAATGATTGAAAGTTTTTCCCTGATAAAAATTTTGTGCCCTGAATGGGTTACCCGCTTCAAAAAGTTGGGAAATATATGGCACCTGCGTTGGCTTTATATATATGAAACATGTTAGCTGTAAAAGTAGAGAATTAAGTACAATAAAGACAGTTTCTTAAAAAAAAACTTAAAAAGTTAATTCGATTTTTTTCAGCCTCCTTTACTGCGTTGCAAACTTCTCACTTATATTATAATACTCTGCAAGGACATAAAAATATTAGAGCACTGGTATGTGGTGTTTCCCAAAACACTACTAAATCAGAGAAGACAGCAAATATTTTAAAACTGCCAAAAATTTAGCAAACACTGAAATAAGTGGTATAGGATTTGTAGAAACGTCTGTACCAAAACATAAAATAAAAATTGAAATAATCTTATAGACAACATTTTTAAACAAGGCAATAATAATGTCAAGACTAATGAAAGCCCTGTTTAAATAAGGTACTAACATAGTTACAGCTATGGAGATCTAATTGGCACAAACAAATTCGTAAGCTATAATATACGGTTTTTTCATTAAATGGTAATAAAAAAGAACAAACTAATTTGAAATTTTTAAACCTACTTAGTAAACGTATTAATACATAAAACAGATTTGAATGTGAAATCAACATTTTGGAGCTATTTAAAAAAAAAAATTTTTTAATTGGGTGGTCACACAACACAGTGCGACAAAATTCGACTTTTTTTGTGCGTTCTGAATGAATGAACACTTTTCTTATAGATTTTCGCACGCTGAATCCGAATCTGTAAGCAGAATTCGTCAAGTTTCATTAAGTCTTCTTTCATCAAGTTTCCTATATAGTTTGAAGTCTGATTTATTAAAGATTTTAATTATAATTTCTCGAGCAGACCTAAAAGGTTCAGATTTTCTCTTTCGAACTATAGTTCTCTTAAAGCTCTGATCTGTTTTCCCTTCTTTTCGTGTCATCTGTTGGGTCAAATAAAAAATACATTTATTGACTAACGTTAGTGCATTGTATTAAATTTATCAAAAACAATCCATTTTAGCTATATAAGCCGGGTTTGTGCCTGCAGTAGAAGTTTTTTTTGCAACCCATTAAAGCTTAACGGGGTGTATATCCCCCGTAAGCCGATATTTTTTGGACGAAAACTTTTTTTGCTTAAAAAAATAATTTATTATTCAAGAAATGATTTCAGATGATTTCAACACACTGAAGGAGGCATTTCCGGCCCTATTAAGTATAGGTATGTACTCGATCAGCATCGACTAGGCTGATCTAGCCATGTCCCTCCTGTCCGTTTTGTGTCACTGTCACTTTAAATATGTTGCCTTTTTTATATAAAATAATTCTTGTCCACCCGGGGGCGCCATGAAATTTCTAAATAGTTTTTAGAACTCAAAAACCATCAATAGATGGCACTCTATAGTTACCCGTCAACCGTGTCATATAAGCTTCAATTCAATAGCATGATTAATTAATCAAGCGGTAGATTGTTATCAATTGGGGACCATGCTGGACCCAAAGACGGTAAAGAGGAACAATAAGACTTAGAAACGTGTCAACAGGACTTCCGGGTAGGAGGCTTCGGAATCATGTTAGGGTGGGCGTGACAGCGGCAGACCACCACGATTTTTTATTTGTTTATTTTCATAAAATAGTAGGCGAAGAGCTGTTATTCATTCTGAAGTAAATAGTGTATATTTAAAGTTGAGTACTGCAATTCCTTAATATCCATAAATGTATTTACGTATAAGACTAGCGCGCATCTCGAACGGTTAATAATTTCTATCTATGAAAGAAAATTTGAAAATTTGAATGAATGGAAATTTGAGTTTTGCAATACATTTTTAGGCGAATTAAAGTGAAGTTAAGTTTTATTAACAATGCCGCGAC
>VNJR01007715.1:0-24759 GCA_008042585.1 Drosophila punjabiensis
TCTCGCCTGTCTGTCAATCCCCATGTGGATGTGCTACTGTGCTCCACTGGCATTGGCATTGCCCTGACTTCCTGTTCCTCATTTGGTAAACACACAATTACCTGAGCGTGGTCGGGCCATGATTTGCATTGCACTTGAATTATTTCCGTTTGCAATGCTTTGCAATGCTGCCGGGCTCCGCAGGGTGAAAGTGTGCGGCGATGGGGTCCGGAAAAGCGTCGGAAAACGGAGAGGGTGGAAAGGCACCGACACTGGCACATATGCATAATTCCATGCTTACGTGTGGCGCTCATTTAGTTTGCCTTAAACGCTGTTATAGTTTCCCTTACATTTTCCACTGGCTCTTAGTCTAGTTTTCTGCATTTTTCCCCACAATTTTTCCCTAGCATTCTTTCCCTTTTCCCCTCCATTCGTATATTTTCCTCTGTCTCTATTATGGTGCCATATCTCCTTGTGCGGTACGTGTCCGCCGCCTGAAAGTATGCAATGCAGCTGAGCTGGCGCTTTGTATGCAGATTACCTGCATTTGGGCCCGCAGGAGTCAGAGGTCTCTAATGAGGCTTAAAAAAAATCGCAAACTACTTATACAAAAAAAGAAATACGGCACACTGGAGAGTCAGCTAAGCTTCCTGGCCAGGACCTGTGCGTAGCCCACATGCTAAATTTATGCGCAATGAAGAGTGAAAAGCAATAAGCTCTGCCAAGTTGTGCATGAAAGGGAAATTGGCATTGACAGGGGCCGCCTGGCAGGGCAACCCTTCGATGTAGGTCGGCATTAGCGCACAGTATGTGTTATTGAATTGTCGTCGCCAGATATCGGGTGAAAGAAAAACAAAAGCGAAAGCGATGGCATTAAAGTTCTGTAATAGTTCTCGAGTCGAACAAGGGGAAAATAAACTCATGATCCTTTCAGGAATAAAAGACTTAAAGTGTCGCTTTTGATTGTGTAGCCTATATTTTATTTTAAAAGGGTTTATAAGTTGATAAAAAGAAAGTATAAACTTTTTAAAACAATAAATATTTACATTATTTTTTTACACTTTTAATTATTTCTACATTTCTAGGTGAAAATGTAAATGTAATTACTACGTGAGGCCATCTTCCTTTATTTATTCTCAACTGTAAGCTTTGCTTGTTAATTATTTGTTAATTATTAATTATTCATCATATTTATTTACTTAGACAGAAAAATACAAAAAATATTACCCAAATGTTTACATTTAATCTTGCTTTTTTATGACTACTTTACCATTTTATTTTATTTTCTCTTTTAAATAATATTAAATATTTACATTGACAGCCAGTTAATCTTTTGACCAATTTGTAAACAGATTATGGCAATCATATTACAAAATGAAAGTAAAATAGGTAAAACAAATAATTAAATGTAAACAAAAGTGTATTAACAGAATAACTTTTTGATGGATTTACATTAACAAAACATTCTGCTTTTTCTGTTTTGTAAAATACCAACTAATTAATGTATGGAAATGGTGATAATTTAAATTTTAACAAATCAAACAGAGCAGTTGGCACTCCATTAACAACTCGACTGCTGACCGCATGCTAATTAGAGAGACCTCTTAATTAGACGCTTGCATTTGGCCAAAACTCGGTATACTTTATATTTGTTTTTGTGCTGTTTTTTTTTTAATCAACACAAACGCTTCATTAGTTTCTGCAAATTCTGCATGCACGTGCCTAGGCTTAGGCGTTGTGTGTTTGCTTTCAAGTGGATGCGGTTTTTAATTAGTTTTGATTTCGATTCGATTCGATTCTGGTTTGGTTTGGGCCTCCTGTCCAATCAGTACCGGCGAGGCAGTGTCCTTGCATGGCAATGAGCCGCGAATTGGCCACTTGGCAATTTGATTGCGGTCCTTTTGGCGCGGCTGCTTATTTGCCGAGCGGTTCGCTTTTTAATTAAAATTATTAAAAACGAATGCGCCAAGTTTGCTCGGTGCTATGCTGTGTGGGACTCTTTTAATTAAATCGCAAAACCGCAAACAAAAAAAATCAACTATTTGCTCGTCCGGAAGACGCCTGAAAGTATGCAGTGCCCCAAATGCGCTCTAACATCATACGAGGCGGCCTTTGTGCGCTCTCAAGATTGAACAATAAACAATAATGGCCTTTGGGCCGGCCACTGAAGCATAAGCCAAACAATTTCTTTTTTCTTTCTTTTTTTAATAAATATGTTATTTTCGTGCACTTTTTGTTGGCTTACTCGGACATTTATTTGGCAATTTTCTAATGCTCCTCGTGCATGGTGCACATTGTCTGGCTGAGTTGTTGGAACATACTTTCGCTGGCTTCTTGTTTTTGGCAGCCAGAGCTTGGCCCAAACTTGGCTCGTCCTTGACCTGAAAAAGTCCGCTTAGAATGGAGGCTGGTCATAAATAGCTTTTGTGTTGATTAGTGGCCTTGGCTTTAAAGTCCTTAATTGGGTTTTAAAAATGCATAAGATGTCAGTCAAGAGTAGAGAATTTGCATAGGTCAGAATTAATGGAGAGGATTCTTAATTATAGAAGTGAAGCATAAAAAGAAGAAACTTAAATAGCAGGGTTTTAATTTATATTTTAATCAAGAAAGACAGGATAATTTAAGAACACTTTATACATATTCCAAAAAGTGTATCTATTTTGCTGCTCAACTTTTAAAATATTTAAATAATATTCATTTCCCTCCATTTCGATTATAAAATCCTTAAAAGTCTAGCCCCTGAAATCACTTTCATGACCGGATTCATGATACATCCTTACAAGCGCATTTCGCTCTTGTAAAGTTCTCAATGGCTTCTCTCTCAGAAAGGCACTCTTAATAGCAGGAAATCGCATGTTGTGGTAATTAATATGCGAGCCTGCAAAATATTTATATTCACACGCAACGGCAGTCAGTCAGTATTTCAGGTCTTGAACAAAAACAATTATTTCCCCGCCGAACTGCCACGCCCATGAGTGGCAGTTGCTGGGCGGAGTGGCAATTATAAGTTGTTCGTGTCTGTTAATTAAATGTGTCCAGCGAAGGCATTTAATAAGCTTCAGTTATTTACAAAGGGGCAACATGGCGTATACGCGATCGAGGAGGCTTAAGTGAAGTCCTGCCAGAGGCTTAATCAACCGATTCAGAGCGCACAAACTGCAGGAAACTGATGCTCCTGCGGGAGGGGAGGCTTGCAGCAGCAGCAAAAAATGAAGATGAAGTGTGCTCGGTTATTTATTCGCTTCACTTCCGTTAATACTGCTGTCCTTCGGGTTAATTAAGTGGCTCGCTGTTTGCACTATCCTTGCGCCTCCCCGCCAATTATGGACGTGTGAAGTTTCGCGCCATCCACAAAGGAGGGTCAGGTGTGAGGTGTGGGGCGGACGGGCTGTCCTCTGCCGATCTGCTAATTAGGCATTAAGTCGAAGCTGGTAATTAATCAGCTCAAAAGTGTCCATAAAAGCAAAGCATTTAAGTGTTACCCCAAAGTGTCAGACGCAAAGTTCTCCCCTCCTCCTTTTCCCGTTTCCGCGACACACTTTGAACGGTTTCCTTCTTATTTTCCACACCCGCAGCCGACACGCGGTTTTCCGGCTTCGGCAAGGTTGTGAAGAGGTGAGAGCAGGGCGGGGCGAGGGAAAATGGAAAACTCACACGGGAAGTACATAGCTAAAAACTAAACAAAAAGCTTTAATGGCAGCCGCTTGCTAGACATCCCTATTTACACGGTTACCAGCACATCGAGGTGGGTTTTAAGAATTATAGTTTTTAGGTAATCCTGCTCTATAAAATGTAATGTTTTTAGTAGTTTATAAATTTAAAATAGGATTTATTATGTGTATAATTTATATTAAAATTATTTCGTAAAATTGTGCTTAAAGAAATCGTAACTCCTAGTAATTTTTAATTATTTTATTTAATTTATTTAATTAATTTATTTGTAAAATATTGTTCTTATTTTGCGAGATCAACTTCGATAACCTAATAAAGACTTTTTCATTTTGTTGAGTATAATTAAGCATTTTATTTATTTTTATATTTTTAAAAATTACATGCATTAATTATTTTCATTTCTCTAAAGTTATTCATTAAATTTGGTTTTCATATATGACTAAGAAATTGTTGTTTGCCCAATTAAAACAGTTTTTTAAGCCTTCTTCATTTTGAATATTTTAATAAACTACAAATTTAATGAATTTTCAAGTGATTTAATCAAAATATTTCAATCAAAAAATAATAAAATTAATTTTAAACAATTTTTTCATCCAATAAACTAAGAAATCGACTTTATATTAATAAAATTTTCATGTCAAGCTAATTCCCCTTACAACCCCCGCTTATTATGCAGCTGTTGCATTGTAAATATTTGCATACGTGTTGCAAAATTAGTTAAATAAGCATTTATTGTTGTTACACACTAAGCTGGTTGCGGCAACTACGTTTGAATTAGTTTTAATGTTTGCACCACCGCCGCCGGAAACGCTCGTCTTCCACTATTAACAAAAAGGTAATTTCCCTGCAAATTGACATAGAAGACTACACGACAGGGTGAAACTTTCCCAGCTGAACTCGTGTTGTTTAATTTTTCGGGGGCGACACTCTCTCACAAACACACACTCTTACACACAGAGCCATTTGCAGAGACAACATCAAAATTTATGTAAATGAAAATTGCATTGCATAAGCTTGGCTCGGGAATTTTTCGCGCGTTACGTATACGCAGTGTGTGCAGCGGCAGCGTGGAGGCTGCTGCCCAAAACCATTTTGCACGTAGTATTAGCAGCGCCACGGAGCTGCCTTCCGTTATTTGGGGCATCCTTTAAGGCCGGGCTCTCGAGCATCGAGCCATTAAGCCAACCGGCAGCCATATTGCCCCAGGTATTCGCACAATATAGCACTAGCAGTAGGTCTATGGCTTCTGCGGCACTTTTCCCTTTAGTTTTTGGCATTTTCTTTATTGGTTTCTTATGCCACACAGAGCCCAGGAAACTTTCAACAAGTTCGCCGGGCCCAAGGCCCACGTGCCGCAAGTGGGAGTGCGGATGGTTGGCTGGGGAAAAGGATTCAACTCTGTGCTGCTGCCAGTGACAAAATTGTTAAGCGAAAGCCATCATTTTTAATAGTCACTAAATAGTGGAAAGCAAACAAGCTTAGGTACAAAGTTTTAGACGGAAATATTTCCCCTTTTGTCTTAATTTATTGATCTCATTCACCACGATGGGGTACTCACTTTTAATTAATTAATAAACAAAATAGGAAGGTAAAAGTCTTCTACCAGAAATTAAATCACTGAAATTTTCTCTTAGTTGTGAATTAAATTAAATCTTTGCTTAATTATGACTTCTTTGATCTGGGTAATTATAAATCAATTATAGCTCACTCTACTTAGCTTGCTTTTCTCTGATTTTTATAGCCAACAAACAGTTGTTAATTGAAACTCTTTTTGCGGGCCATTTAAGCTGGCATTAAAGCCGGAATCCAGGGAATGCCTCAGCTATGCCTTGCCAATTATCCAACCACGAAGGGTGGCTGTGCGGCTGCGGAAACCACTTAATAAGCCCGCCAACAGACCCGCTTTTGCCCCCATTTCTTGGCCACTCCAGCGCCTCTGTCCAGTTGGCAAAACCTCATTCCTGTTTCCGTCCCCTTTCCCGTTCCCAGATCGTTGACAACTGTCCATGGATGGCCGGAGGATTGTATCAAATATACAAGTAAATTGCTTCATTTTCGAATTTCTGTCATAGTCAGCGAACAGTGGTTAGCTTTTGAGTAATTGTGAGAGAAATTAAAACTGGGAAAATATGTATTAAATATTTATTAAAAAGAAAAAAGAATTTAGTGATACAAAATTTGTAATAAAAATAAGCTAATTTGAAACTATTTTAAAGGCACACCTAGCACATATTTGTAATGATTTTAATTGCTTAAAATATTTGATATTAAAATTTAATCAAGTTTAATCTCAAAGTATAATGTTATCTATAGATTTCACAACACTCATACAGGTACTTATTTAGCTATTTAAATAAACACCAAAAATAACTCGAACTCTTTATATTTTTTTTACAACATTCCCACTTAAAATCTGCCACTGTTCAAAGTGTTCCCACTCTCTCTTTTATTTTTTTTTCCTCCTGTGTGAGTCTGCTTGCGTCTTCCAGGCTTTTCATATATGTTTTGGAAATCTATTCGTGCCACGAATTTCATTTTCAACTTGGCAGCTGCGCTGTTTGTTGTTGCCGAAGCCAGACGTGCAACGGCTGCCAGGCAACTTATTAAAAATGTCTGCAGTAGCGGCAAAAAGGAACTCGAATAAAAAAAAGAAAAGCAAAAAAATATATAAAGAAAACTGCAGGCTGGAGAAAATTATTTGCCACAAAAGTTGCACAGAGTGCGATGTCGTGCCATGTAATTGTCTAAGAAGAGCGCCCAAGTAAGAGTGCTTTGATTTCCGACATTAAATTAACTGCACGCCTCTTTAATTGTCCTCAGCACATCCTTCAATTACAGACCGAAGGGAAAAGAGCATTTTTGAGTGGAAGAGAATTGCATTTTAAGAGGTTCACACACACAAAAGAAAATCATAAAATAAATTTATAATTATAGGAAGGATTAAAATTGAATGAAAATATATTTGTAACTTTGAAATAATGTCATGAAAAATCTCTATAAAATTCTTACCTAAATAAACCTTCTAAGATTGGTGACAAATATTGCAATAACTATTTGTATAAGCTTCCTTAAACCAATATTTAATTTTCTTTCTCTGCAGAAGCTTTTGGCAAATTGAATCTTACGTAATGCCATATAAATCGAGCCACCTTCATATGAAATTCACTTGCAGCGGCGGCAGCACAGAAAGAATTGCAATCGAAATTACTTTTGGCTCTCGGACGAGAAATTCAATTTGCATTCAGGCAGGGCGGCTGGAAATGGAGGAGGTTTGCGATTGGTGGCATCGATGCATCATCAGGACTCAAGTGTGTGTGGACTCCTCCGACCCGTTCTCATTTGATTTCCATATCCTTTTCCTTCTCCTCCTCCTCCTCCATCATCAATTATGCTACGAATTTCTTTATTACAATTATCTCGTTGTGCTCTCGGGCCTCACATTGTTTTACTCCCATCATCATCGTCATCATCATAGCCTCCGACTCCGACTCAGTCTCCATCTCCGTCTCAGTCCCGGGTCGTGTGTGGAGAGCACTCTTCACTGGTTTTTATTTCTGATGAGCAAGTGATACGGCAGTCCCTGGGAAATTGGTTTTAATTTTGCAACTTGACGGGACATTGACTCCGGTTCCGTGCCCTGCCTCTCCGACTCTCCTCCAATGTCAATGCCTCGGTTCTCGTTTTCAGGTGTGCTTGCTCGATTTAATGAATGAAGATTACAGGTGCCATGCGTTGGCTCAGATTTATGCGTAATGATATTCAAACAGGTTATTTATTGACTTAAGCCTTTGGCTTCGCCTGCTTAGCTGCAGCTGACTCTATTTGCTTTTCTTGGCAAAAACCACTTCATAATTAAAGCATCAAATGCAGACAAGCCAGTTCCGGTGGACATATCAAAATGGAATAATGATCTTGTGATTCTTTTAAAGCGAAAAGTGTTCTGGAGTTGCAAGAAATGGAAGTATCTGGTGGGATTTATGGTGAAATTATAGTTATGTATTATATGGATATTTGTATGGATGAGGGGGTGTATCTAGTTATTTCTCTTAAAAATAAAGCTAATAACACTCACAGCCTTAATTTAAAAAAGAACTATGCATAATTCTTAAGAAATATTGATTTTGATCGAAAAATAAAGTTGCAACTGAAGGGTATACCAAAGTCGAATTTATTCTTTGTAATTTAAATAATTTTATAGGAAAGAATATTGCTTGTATATTTTATCGTAAAGAGAATATTATTTATATTTAATCATAAGAAAATTATTTTTATTTTGTTCAGATTAAAAATAATATTATTTTTCGTGACAATACTAAAATATGTTTATTTAAATAACAACAAATCAATATTTAATTATATTTAAAGCCCAGCCACTTATTTTAAAATTTAATAAAGGAAAATTAATTAAAATTAAATGTTTTTTTTTTTGCAATTTCCGTTTAATTAATACTTTTAGCAATTAAAGCATCTTATTAAATTTCAATAATATTTTAAATATATACCCAACAAAATCATATCTCTTCATATTCCCTTTAACAAAAGGGCATTAACAATGGCCAAGCACGATGCCAAGATAGAACACATATAAGTTCGTAAGCGCCGTCACACTTGAGCAGCGCAACCAGAGTTTGCCCCGTCTCCGGGACGGACGGACGGAGATCTCAACAGGAGACGAACGACGAGCAGGTGTTCCAACTTATTCATTAAAAACAAAAAGGAAACAGACAGGGTCTGGCAGGAGCAAAATGGTCGGCGGGGCAAAGGGGCACGGGGGAATGAGACGGAACTTGGGCCAACACCCAGTGCCAGTTACACTTAAAGTCTCAGGAAAGCACTGAGAAAAATAATAGAATAAAAGAAAATAAAGAATTTAACTCTTTTCAAAATTAAATATTTAGAAAATTTTGTTTAAATAAAGAGGTTTGTTTTCTAACGGATTTTTTTTATATGAATCTTTACAAATTTTCATTTATTTCATTACAAAACTAATAATTTAAATTCTGTAGACATTTAAATGAAATTGGGAACAAATAAATATAATTATAAAGGTTTTCTTGTTTTCTTTCCTATTTAATCTTTAAATTAATTCATTTTATATGCTTCTGTATTTATTTATATATTTTAAATTAGTCTAACTTTCTTTTTGAACAGTGCACTCCCCATTGGCTGTAAGTTTTTCGCCTCCTTGTGTCGCTGCCTCGGCTGGTTAAGATTGTGGTCGACACGCAATTGCGGCAATTTTAAGTTGGATGCGCTCACTTCGCTCTGCGGGGCCAACGAAGCGATGCAAAAGCCAAGCTAAACGCTTAGAATCCCCCACCCCCCTTTTCTGCGGAGTTCTCCCCTCTTTCCTGGCTCAAACCCTAAGAACACACATCCGCCGCAGTCCATCCTGGCAAGTTTCTTGCGGCAGCAGGCAGCAACTTGCGACTGCCAAAACTCCACGGGAAATAAATTGTTATAAATTTTTCAAGAATTTAATAAATACTTTAACTTAAAGTTAGTTGCTTAAATAATAGTATTTTATATCAAGTGATTGATTATTAGTTTCTGCTTCTAACATTTGTTAGTATCTTTTTACTTTAAAGAAGGAGTTTGTTAATATTTCTTCAGGGGAAAAATATTTAAAATAAATCAATTTTTCTTTTAAAAATATAACAAAAAATCTGGTCTGTTATTTTTTCTGAATGGATCCTTATTTTGTAGTTTTTTCTTCCTGTGTCTCAAATGGAAACTTCTGCCTGCTGCCTGGCATCGACTGTAACCGAAGCCGGTTTTGGGTGTGTTAACTTTCTATGCCCGGTAGCGCTGATTGCCAAGACAACGACAGTCCAATTCATTCGGCGGTCTCGCCTTTCAGCAGCAGCAGCAGCAGCAGCAGCTGCTTGAGATTCTCTCCCAGGCTCTTGCCTTGCCCTTCCTTGTCCCCTTCCTTCTGGCCCAAAGTCCATAAAGATTCGCTTTGCATGGCCAGAATCAGAATCCCTGCAGGCGATTCCAGTTCGATTTATCACGGGCAAAGTTATGATCGGCTAAGTGCCGCCGTTTAGTGTTCCTGTTTTACTTGCCGCATCTGCAATTGCTCATCATAAATTCTGGCCCTGACAACACTAATTGCAACTTGCTGGAAATAATAACAGAGTTTGCTCTGATTTTCGCTACTTATGCTGCCATAAATCCAATTGGCTTAAAGATATGTAGATGCTAATCGCAGGCATAATTAAAATATCATAAATCAAAGATCGTTGAGTACTTATAAATAAATATAAAATTAAGTGTTCTCTGTAAATAACCCTTTTAAATGTCTGTAAATATTCTAATTAAGCCACCAACTCCTGTGAATTTAGAACAAATGACATCACAGCAGTAATTAATTAAATCCAAAATGATAGGAAACCCAAATAGCAACAGCCATTAATTGTGATGGAAAAGCGGTCTCTCTGTCTAACTGTTCTTCAATTCACACTTTCGGCGACCATCGAAAACATATCATGGGCTCAGCTTATTTGGCAGCCCATAATTGCTGGCAAATTAGAATTATTTATTCAACAAAACCATTTCTGATTGCCCGCCGTGCAGAGTTTGTTGTAATTCATAATCGATTGTGTGGATTGTTGGTATGCCGAGCGCATAAAACCCGAAATAAAACCACAAAATAATGAACGCTATGAACAGATCGTTTCCATGCTGTTTCTGTGACGGAAGTCTGGCCCCGCCGCAGGAGGGGAACCATACATATATTCTCTTTCAAAAAGAGGCCATAAATATTGTTCATTTGTAAATAAATGGCAGAGAAAAAAAACATAGTTAGATATAGTGGAAGAAGGCCCAACAAACCCACAGAGCATATAAAACATTGTTCATGTTCATTTCCAGTACTCGGTTTTCTATTTCCTAGACAAACATACATACATATATATATGCGAGTCTCTATTTTTTATTACAGTATCATCTTCCGGTCACTTTGTCAGTTGCCCAGCACATTTCTCATACAGTTACGACCAGCGAAACGGACAAGTGGCCCTGCGCGTGTCCAGAGTTTTGTTTGGTCTTCGAACTTGAATTATTGAAAACAGAAACCGAGGAGGAGTCGGCGAAGAAATAGGCGGAAGTTGCATAGACAAAGTCGAAGCGTGGATAGTTGCCCAGCTAAGGGCATGGACTGGTACTTAAAAGGAAAGGCTTATTATAATTATAAATATAAATGTTCTTATCGAAGGGGAATAATCACAGCTTAGCATTTAATTATAATATAATAATATATAAGCTACTAAAATAGTATACTCTTAAAACAAACTAAAATTTACATTTCTCTTTCATTATAAAAATTTTTCTCTTTACAAAATCTTTTTTAATAATTTATTTTGGCACAGACATTGCAACTACTTCCATATTAACCACTCTGTAAGTCTCCTGGCCATTATCTGCCTGTTTTATTTCTTTCCCTGACCAGAGTTTACATATTTAAATAGACCTAAAGAGCTGGCTGTGAGGTCTGCTTCTCACTTCCCTTAACCCCTTAATTCCCTGGGACCACCTCACCCCATAAAAGTGCTGACCAACATTGCCATCGCCACTTAAAAGCAGTTCGCGCTACTGCACCAGCGGGCAGAGGGGGGAGGAACTGGAAGTGCCGCCCAGAAGCGAGCTGACCGGCACACCAAGCACACACACACCATCCACACCCACCTACGCAACGCACTCGCCGCATCGCGTTGCGCTTTGAATATAAATTACACAAATAGTGCACACGACTTTGACGGCTGCAGCAGGCGACATTGAATGCGACGTCCAAGTGGAACAGTGGGTATAACTATGATTATTAATAATATTTAAAAAATATAAGAAATAATTATTTACATAAAAAATATAAATATAATTAAATATTGAATAAAAAATGTTGTGAAAAATATTTAAAAAGAAAATTTTATTATTTAAATGTAATTTTTAACTTCTTTTCGTAAATACTTACAGAAGAAAACTAAGTCTTTATTATAAATAATAATAGCTAGACAGTCCCAGCTAGAGATAAAGAAAAAACAAATAAATACTAAACATTGGTACTGTTTCGATATTTTATGCAGAAATAATATTTGTAACCTTTTTTAAGCTTTTCAATATGTGTTCAAAAAGTTTATTTTACTTTTTCAGTTATCAAATCAATCGAAATATTTTGGATATTTTCGATATATAATATTTCGATACATCAATGCTTGCAATACTTTCGATATTGTAAATATGACTATTTCGATACTTTATACAACAATTTATATTTTTTAAAATTTTCTAACCTTTAGAATATGTGTTCATTAATTCTCTTTTACTTTTTGACTTATGGAGTCAATCGAAATATTATGTTTGAGACATTTTTCGATAATTTCGATAAAAACTATTTCGATACATCAATGCTCAAAATACTATCAATATTTTATGCAAAAACGTATATTTTAACCTTTATTCTAACCTTTTTCATATGTGATCAATTAGTCTATTTTATCGAACCAATTTAAATAAAATGTTTCAGATATTTTAAAATCATTTCATAATATTTCGATATATTAATGTTTACAATATTATCGATATTAAACGCGATATATTTTATCAACATCTAAATCGATCTTAAACTTTTCCGTTCAACATACTTCCCTCGCTCTAACCCACTGTGCAGATCAGCTTCCTGGGGCGCTGGTCATGTCACCGCTGCGTTGCCCTTTGATGCTAATGACTCTGCCATCGCCTTAAAACTGGCGGATCGCAGCGGCTCCGATGATGGGGCTCGGATGGTCTCCGAACTTAGCGGGCAATCAGAAACCGTGCTACGGAAAATTGGCATGCGTGATGGGAAGGGAGGAAGGATGGGCGGATGGATGGATGAATGGATGGATGGATGGATGGATGGATGGATGGATGGATGGATGGAGAGGAGATGCAGCATTCCGAAAGGAGTTCCTGGACGGCGGACAAGTGATTTCCGCGGCTGGCCTTCTGCTGCGTTGATTGATTGATTAATTGACAAAGGCAGTGCCGTTAGTTTTCCATTTGCATTTGCATATCTAATTTATGAACGAACCGAACGGTCCGTCCGACGAGTCTTCATATGTAGTTCATTGTGTAAGTTATGCAAATGCCGCATTTCCGCTCTGGGCCAACGTCTGCGCCCCGGCGCAGCTTAATTATTCATTAATTTCAACTTAAATTCCGTATTTGAGCCTGCGGCCATTTGTGTGGCCCAATTTTGATGCGGCTGTCCCCGTCGGAATAGCCTGCAGGGGAGCCCATTGTCTATCTGCAGGCTTTTGTCACCATAAACGTGAAGTGTTGCCCGATTATGAAATAATTATAAGCATTCCGCACGGCTCCTAACCGGACGGGGGAAATGTGGAGGTATTGTGTGTGTGTGTTCGGAGAGGTCAATATTGTCTGTTGTTCGATTACACAGGGCAGTAAATATTATTAAAAGTAGTGAGAAGGGTTTATCTTAACTAATATATAAGAGAAAAGCTATTTAAATTAAAGAATTATTTTTTTTTTAAATATTTACAATGTGTTAACCTTGACTAAAATCGTATCTGATGCTTTTAACAGATTACTTTAGTAATTATTCTCAGAACTAATGTAGTTAACTTTCCCTTTCCCTATGTATTTCATGACTTTAGCTTGTGACAGTTTAATTAGTAGCTTCCCCACCAATATGCAATCCGTTTAACTAGTTCTTTGAGCTTTCTCCCCCCGTATCGAGCATCTAGTTAGCCGGTCCTATTGTGTTCAAATCCCCCATGGAAATGAGGAAGTTTTCCATGCCTGTGTATCCTCCGTTCACTCCGCCTAAAAATTTCACCCCGTTCGCATCTATGTAAATTTTTGGGGAGAATCCATAAAACAGAGCCCAGGACACCTGCCTCCGCAATCCGGTCGAGGAGCGAGCTTCGTGCTCCCTGTTCCGTGGAGTAGCTGCAGCATGCCTTGCATATTTAATCCCGGCTACATCGGCCCCAATCCGCCATGCAACGACCCGGACGGCGGCTCGCAGCCTCCCCGCTGCAATCCCGCCAGGGAGCCAAAAAAGAACCCCGAGCAGCAGAATCAGGAGCAGAAACAGGAGCAGAAACAGCAAAAGTAGTAGTAGGGAGCGAATGGGGATTCGGATAAGTGGGGAGTCTAGAACAAAAGACCCAGAGGAAGGGCCCTAAATCCACCCAAAGTGCTTCCGATATGTGTCTAATATGAAGTAAATTCACTGCTTAGCAAGGAATTAATTGAATTTTTCCTGAAATCTGTTGGTAATAAATTTGCACAGTAAATAAAAAAATGTACTTCACATAGAAATTTCTTAAAAAATAATACAAATAACAAAATGTTTTTCCAAGTAGGCCTTAGTGAAATGTCAACTCAAATAACCCTTTTTTTTATTCATTTAAAGTCCAAATTTTGAACGTGTGGTTTATTAATTCCGGACCTTTCCTCCGATTTATAGATTTGGTAAGTTTAAATTCAAATAAAATATATATTATACTATAAAGTAATTACAACCTGTGCAGGCTTTGGCAGAGTATTTGAAATGGTGTTTCTTAGCCGCCCCTGGAAACCTATCTTCAATCCCTTCTATATTGGTCCGTATCCTTCCTATGCAGTCAGGCCGGCTCCTTTTGATATCTACAGAGGATACACACCTGGTAATTGGCAGAGCCAGTGCTATAGCAGCTATTGATAAGGATATGGGAGTCGAGATATAAATCGGAGGAGAGCTGGAAAGGACTTTTTAAGAACAAAAAATGTCACCTTAAGTTGATGTACAAATTATACTCAGTATTATGTACAGTTTTTAGAAAGTGAAAATGAATAAAAAGATGCTCTTAAATAAAGGTTTTAAATAGCTAAATATTTGATATTAAATGTTTCTTCTCTCTTAATGAAACATCTTTAAAGTGACTCTCTTAAGGCGGCAAAATTGAATTGAATTAAAGAAATTGAAATTATCTGAACGACATCTCCAAGGACTGCTCCTTATTGTGACCAGAAACACCATCGATTACAATTCTTTTAAATCACTTCATATGGAAGCAAAAGAAGGTAGTTCTGATCTGTCGGAATTATACCCCTTAACACTCTCTCGTTTCCTCCGAGTTGCCTTTGAACCAAATGTCAGCCTAGTCGATTTGAGAAACCCAAAAATCGATCCTCCTCCAGATTCCGCTCCCCCTTCTCCCCTCTCTAGAAATGGAAATGGTGCACTTGGCCATCGGAGTGACGAGTGTGGTGGCCATGATCGTCATAATGGCTAATTCAGTGTCATATGTTGGCGGCCGGGTCGCAGATAAAACTGGAGGTAATGTCTCCGACATTGTGACCCGCGGCAGCCCTGTGGCGGACCAGCTGACGGCGGTCGAGGGGGAGCCGCCGCTGGTGGAGGGCGAGTACATAAACGCCACCTGCTCGACAGTCCAGAGCATCGCCAGCACAGCCTGCGCCTTCGTGGGACCCCTCCTGCCCCGACTGCCCAGCTTGAAAGAGCTCAACGAGGAAGAGAAGGAGGCTGGAACGAAGCGGGAAGCTGAACCCGACGAGGATGCGTTGGCCTGGAAGGATCCTCCGGCAGAGGAGGCAACAGAGGAGGTATAGAGATTGCAGAAACAAAAAGACTTTTAGCTTTGAAATCCCCCAAAATTTGTAGTAGTCCCAAGTAGGCGATGGGTAGGAAACCACTTGTCTGTTGGCCTTTTGGAGCTGGAAAGCAACTGGGCTCAGTCTCTCCTACAGTTCGGCTTGAACACATCTCTTTCGTAAAATAAAGGAGAAAAAATTATGAAAAACTAAATTCTAAATTCAGTACCAAGGATTAACTTTAACACGTTTCTTCAGCAGTCAAAAAATTATAGTAAGATTTTGGAATTTAGTTTATAAAAGTGCACAAGTAACACAATTTCTCTTCGAAAATTCTAGAAAGGCAGACCATTCCAGACCCGATCCCAACTCTATAAACTCTCAAGATGGTTCTTATGCTGTGCTGTAGTTTCAATCCCTTCTACGTGGGACCCTGCCCGCCCGGCTGCCTGGCACCCTTAACCGGCGGTAGTCCCTGCTGCAGTCCTTGCTGCGGTCCTTGCGGTGGCTGTGGACCCTGCGGAGGCTGCTGCAGCTCGTGTCCTTGCGGCTGGTGAGGTGCTTTAATGGTCGCAGATCGTTGGTGAGTTATTAAAAAATATTTCCTAATAATAAATATATATATAACAAATATATTTTCAGTTTAAAATCATAGCTGCTATGAATTGCTGAAGAAATGTGTTGCTGTTATAAGCCTTGATCCTTGGCGGGCGTTAAAAAAGCAACGCCACACAAAAACGAAAGAATGTGTTTCAAGCAATAAACTTTAAGAGAAAACTTATATTATTTAGTTTTTACTTTAAAAAGGGGTAAATGTTAAGGCGGTGCTTGGGATTTTGTCAATATAATAATTAAGATGTAGATGCCAGTTAGTTAAAAGGACTTTCCAAACTAAAAAAAGTATAGACAGGATACTGCTGTAGGTAGTACGAGTTTGGAATTTAGACTGTTACGCTTCAGAGCACCTTGAGCAGGATTTGTGGCTTTGCATCTTAATAAGAGACAAGCTAAAGTTGTGGCCAGGATCGAGCTCAGGGTCCCGAGGAATGAACCAAGAAAAACCCACAGTGTCGACTCAAGCAAATCTCTTCGTATAGAAGTAATCTCCTCGGCTAACTAGGAACAGTTAAAAAATCTAACCATCTAATTTCAGCTTCAAAATCTTGAATACTTTCCCTTTTCCCAAGTAGGCCATGGGCCCAAAACTTCACTTTTCTTGTCAACTCAATGTGATTCGAAACCTACAGAGATTAGTTTGCTTTTACAGTTTAGCCTGAACACACCTCTTGGATTAAAAAAAAAATAAAATATGAAAAACTAAAACCTAAATTCATAACCAAGGAATAACTTCAACGCGTTTCTTCGGCAGTAAAAAAAGTTCAGTACGTTTTGAAAGTGTTTTTTTCAGATTTTTAAGTATTTTAATAAATGTCTTCTCATAACCAAAGGCAGGACATTTCCAGCTGCAGAAAAAAAGGGGACGTATTTAAATATTACTTTTTTGAAATGGGCTTAATGATTTGCTGCAGTTTCGATCCTTTCTACATTGGACCCTGCCCGCCCGGCTGTTTGGTGCCTCTGAATGGATCATGCTGCTGTAATCCATGTGACGGGACCTGTAGTGCATGTCCTCGCTGAGATGGAGAGAAAAACTGATCTCTAGATCATTGGTGAGTTGAAGATATTTCTAAGCATTTTAATATTGATTAGTAAATATATGTTTATATATATTCTTTTCTAGCTTAAAATCACTCTCGTTTCAAGGACTGCTGAAGAGATGTGTTGCTGTTAAAAATAATTATTCCTTGATGGAGCATTACCAACAAAGCTCAGCCGAAGCAATGACCAAGAGGGAAAAATAAATAGAAATATACAATAAATAATAGTTCCTCAAAGTTAAGCCTGATAGGACTAACTCCCCCACGCTTGGACATGTTGTCCTAGGTAAGGGTCTCGCTTAGAACAGCTGTTCGGTTGCCCAAAGGACATTACGGCGCAGACGCGCTTCCAACTTGCAACTCGAACCGAAACATAGAATGTGGAGCATTGTGTCAGGTCAAAGGGATTTCGGTCCACAGCTGAAACCGAAACTGATTCCGATTCCGAATCCGAATCGGAATCCTGATGTCTGATGCCAGAGTCCTGGAGCCTGATGCTGTGCTTTGTTTTGGCTAAGCGCGATTTATGGCGCCGTGCCTGAGGTGTCCCTGTGTGTGCGTTGTGCCTTCTTGAGGTTTTCCGAGGGGTGTGTGTTTTCCTTTTCCTTTGCCCAGTGTGCCTGTGTGTGTGCGTGTTGGCCATTTCACTCTCATTTTGGCATCGCTCGCGTTGTTTTTCCCGCGGAATTTATTGCGGTAGGTCGGAATTTTCATTGCTTTGCCGCGACCCCACCTCTTCAAGGTTTCCTTTCTATTTTTTTCGGTGGTTTTCCGGCTCTCATGTGTGTGTGTGTGTGTGTGTGTGTGGGAGCGTGCGGCTTTGTGCCATGTTTTATGGCCAAAGTTGCCTGCCATCTTATATTTGACTTTTAGTTTTCCTGCTGAAACTTTTCGACTGCATTGTCGCCCCACGAGGATGTTGCACTTTGGTTAAGTTTCTTTATATATTTTTTTTTATTGTTATGACTGGAGCAACAGTTTCTTATGGTGTTACTTTAAGCATTTCGCAGGTGAGGTGGTTTCTCCAAATTCAAACAAGAAAGCCACCTGAACATATTTCTTACCACACGAGATGTAGATTAAACAACCACAAAACTTCGAGGGGGATTTTAAAGAAGACTTTTGTTGCTGATAACTTCATACATAGTGCAGCTTTTTGTGCGCTAAGCTTATAATATTGTGATTGCTTTCCTTGTTTTGTTAAAATCATTTATTATTATAAATTTTATAATTATTGAAAATTAGATTTCATATTTTTGACAGCCTTAAAACTATGTTTAAGTACTTTAGAAAAAAGCAAAAAGTATCAATTTAAATTAAAGTCTCTGACTTGGAAATAATTTAAAATTTGCAAACTAGCTAAAACTGTTAAAATTGGCAAATATATTAGTTAAAATTTTTATATTTTATTTGTTTTTTTTTTTATTAACTTATAAATTAGAGCAATTGCTTCTGTAACTTCCTGCTCTTCCGTGTATTTTTATGTTATATAATTTACTTATATTGAAAAAAAGCAATTTTTCAATCTATAAATATTTTTGTTTGTAAATGAAATATGAAAAACTAGCTCTAAAAATGATTTAAGTATTATTACAATAAAAGGAAATTAAATTAAATTAAGCTGCTTTATCATAAAACTAATATATGATAATTAAATTGCAAATGTTTATATATTTTAAAGAATTATAAATACAACTAAACGATCATTTCTATTTTGACATTAACTACATATATAGAGACACTGCTAAATAATACCATGTAAAATATATTTGAAATACTTCAAAACGATAAGTAAATCAACTTTATATTTAAAAAAGAAAATGTTTTAATATTATGATTTTATTTAAATTTATTAGTATTAACCGCTTTTTTTTTAAGTCGCAGCTTAATTAAGAGCAAAATAAACACAGCTTCAAAAGCCAAGATCGGAAGTTGGGACTGAAAAAAACATAGAATTGCCGAGGTGGAACTCGGGTTTGAAGGCACTGTGCAACATGTTGCAAGTACCGCTGACCGCTGGCGCTCGAACCAGTGGCAACCGGTGTAGCCAGTTTAGACTTTTTTACTTAAAAGATGTGTGTTTTTTTAAGTATTCTTTGTGAGAATTATATTAAATTAAAACATATAAAAAATAACTGAAACACAACTTTTTTTATATTAATTTTGTTATCTAAAATTCTTAAAAGTTATATTAATCATTATTCCTTCAGAATTCATTGCCAACACTGGCGGCCAGCGCTTGGAGCTCGAGCCGTTCTTGACTTCGGGTTTAACTTTCAGCGCGCGATTGTGGCAGCCTCAGTGTTCGTTTAAAGCTCAGGCAGCACGGTGCCCTGTTCGCAGCAGTTTCCCAGTTCCATTGAAAAGCTCGTTTACGTAGTTGAAATCGTATGGAAACCGCTTTCGGAGGATTGCCTGCTCGTCAAGATTGAGATCTAGTGCGCGCCACAAATCAGGACCTAAGCCTTAATTAAATTCGGGCGAGTTAATTGGCAGCCGAAAGTGTGTGGAACTCGTAATGAAGCCGCCATTCATCTGGCACTTAATTTAATTCCGTTTTCGCTGATCGCATAGTTGTAAACATTGATTACTGCTGCGCGCATCATCCGCCAATAACACAGAATAAAAGCGGGGAAAACCCGGGAAAACTGGCCAGCTCCTGGCAACTAAATTAACGGTTCATTTGCTAAATACACGACGGAGGACCCCCATTTGAAATTTCGCCACTCAATTCCAGTGCCTGAGCGGGTTTGTGTGAGCGAGTGTGCCGCGAGTCCTGTAACAAATTTCATTTATTCACTGATTTGAATATTCACGCACACACACACCGCGTAGGATACTAGGCCAGAGAGTGAGTGTATGTGTGTGTGGTGTGCCTCCGTGTGGCAGTGTGTATGTGCGAGTGTGCAACATGATTTATTGGTCCTGCAGCAGGCGTGATGTAAAGTGACAATTTCTGGTAATTTTCGATTTACATGCCGCCGTGCATAGGGTAAGTTTGATGGAAGATCCTCCAATTTGATTTACAATTTTTAGATTGCATTTCTCCGAATTAATTTCAAACTTAAATTGGATGCTTTTTGGTGAAAATTAGAGGGAAGAAGGTGTCCTTTTTTCATTTAAACATTATTTAAAAATAACTCTTTATAATGAAATAATCGTATAAAGGTTTGGGAGAAGCAGGATAATAATTTTAATTACATTATTTGCATAAAACACAATATGCTTTCAAGTCTAACTTTGCATTATTTAATTTTAAATGAATAACAAATGTTTAATAAAAAATATTTAAAAAGACAATTTTATTCATATTAAAATGTTTAAAGAATGACTGTTTCAAGTTAAAGCTTCGGGAGTTTGAAAAAAACTTATGAAATCTATAAATTTTTAATGAGAAAATAATCAAAATTTTATTAAAACCCATTGTTAAATTATTAAAGTATCAATTATTAAAAAAATTATATAATTTCTTTTTAAAAAATATGATTCCAAAGCTTGTAATCAAGATTTTATAAAATTCATTGTTAAATTGATTAAATATAAATTATTAAAAACCTGTACAATTTATTTTTTAAAAATATAATTCGCAAGCTTGTAAACACATTTGATTTTTGCACTTGTTTTATAGAGAGATTTTATTTATATAAAACTTGTTCTATGACTATCAATCTTTTCGGAAACAATTAACTACTGAAATAAATCGATTTATGCATTTATCAAAGTACCTTGATATTTATTTTCCTATTTAGACATCGCCACACGCCACACAGTTGTCGCCACCCGATCAGTTACCTCCGAGTTGCTATTATTTTTCACCTGCTCCTCCAATGTCTTGTCAATCAGAAAAACCGCAAACTAAACCCTGGCCGCGGACTGGCGACGACTATATCAAATCGCAGCTACTTCCGCTCTTAAAAGGTTTCCATCGAAAGTGGTTTCCTCAACAAAAAGTGCACTTTTCAGGGAATAAGTTCTCCTGGAAAGTCAACAATAAAAGCGTTTAATAGAGCTGCCTGATAAATCATTGCGTAATTACACGGCCAAGTTCTAGTATCGATTTGTAATTCGTTTCGCTCTCGGGCATAAATTAGCGTCCTTGCCATAAATATCGCGACATTAGGCACATTTTATTGGCTACGGACGGCCAAAGATGATATTAATGGGAGCCCATTAATATTTAATCTTCGACAACAGGTTTTATCAGCATTAAAACCATCCATCCAATTATTTGCCAAAAAAGCATATTGAAAAGTTTTTCACAAACTGCACCTGTGTCTAAGGAATTTTTTAATAAAATCCTTGGGACAAGTGGTGGTAACTCAACAAAGCCATTCGTCATGCTCAAATAAGTTGGGGTTAAGACTTTTTCAGGGGCTGCGAGGCTCCTTTAGCTGGCTCTTTTTTTAGTTTATTTTATTTTTTTTGCTGGTCAGCCAACCAGTTTGGCAACATAATTATGCAGCCAGGCATGCAGCTGAGGATACGCCGAGAAAAGAAAAAAAAAAGGGTTGAAAGAACCCTTTCTTCCTACATGATACTCATAATACTTGTACATATATACATTTGGGTCACTGCCGACCGAAGCAAATTGTAATTAAAATATGAAATTTCCATGCAGGCATACAAAAATTTCACTTTTCATCATAATCGGCCACAGAAAAAAATTGCATTTATAATGGAACAAAGCGGGCGAAGGACCTTGGCGGGTTAAGGAGTCATCAGCCGCAGGATTCCTAACCACCGTCATTATCGTCTGCCGGTCTGCTTTGCATAATTTCATACATAAACTCTCATTTTCTGTGCGCATAATCCGCGCAGCTTTGACAACAGGAAAAAATAGAAAATGGAAAAACAAAAATAATAATGTTGAAAGAGAAAAGATAGGGGGCGTGGCAAGTATAACCGAGTTGGGGATAAAAAGAGGTGTCATACCGAAAGTGTGGCTGCTGCTAAATTGTCGAAAAATGAAGCGTTGAAAACTTGGTCGAGTTGCGTATCCGCCATGTTGGCGGCGTTACGCATACGCCGTGTTGTGTGCCGTGTGCTTCAAGTGGAGAGGATTACGCCCATATAGTTAATGACATGCAGCTGCTGTTTTACTTGCGGTCTCAGCCGAGTTCCGCGCCCGCAAACTTATGAATTTTAAGGTGATTTCCATGTCGGGCAGGAGCTCAAGTTTACGAAAGTATCCTGCGAAGATGCCGATGGCCCGGAATAAGAAATGAGGAATGAGGAACGAGGGTGGCACATCACATCGGGGACTTGTCAGCAAAGGGTTGATCGCATCATAAATCAAACCCAACCGGGGTCGCAATCAAAATCATTCTGCGGTCTTCAACATTTGTTTGCTGCCTAGGCAGCATCGCCTTCGAGTGCCGTAATTAATCATCGAAAGTAATTGGTTTTCTGTTTTGATTTGACATTTGAAAAATTGCAGCTGTGACAATTCTATTCCCAGTCCAGTTTCCAGTTTATTCCCCAGCTTGTTGATTTTACACACACAAAAGGGTGAACTTTATCGCATTTATTTTTTATATTCAGCGCTGACCTATGCAAATATGCTGGGTATGAATGCAAATTAAATAAAAAGCCAACGCATAAATGCGGCTTAAAAAAATTTATTTGTATATATTGGCCAACAATATTGGCGAACAATGGAATTAACTTGAAAAAAGAGCACTAAAGTGCCCTTGAAGTTAATGTTTATTGATTGGCTAAAAAGTCAATATTCCGTTGCATTTGGCTTTAATGGAATTATGTTGCCACTTATTCAGTTGCAACAATAATCTGTAATTTAAGCCAAACAACCGTTTTTTCAACTTTTTTAAACAGAAAACAAAATAAGAAATTAAACTTTACAGCACTTAAAACTTCTCAAAAACTCGAATAATGCCTAAGTGAATTTCTTGACAATAAAAAATTATTAAAAAAGCGTTAAAGTCTTTAAAGGGAATTATGCCCCACAGTGGCAGACATAAACTCGAACTTTTTTCTCTTCTTACTTTTTCGTGCCACTTCAAAAGGAATAAAACGACGAAGGCTCAAAATATCCCCACAAAAACACACACAAATTCTCAGTCTTCTTTTCGGTGACTTTGTTTTGTTTGCCGAGTCTGAAAGTGGCTCTCGTGGCTCGTATTTTTGTTTTGTTTCAGTTTCTTTGTGTGGCGGTGGCGGTGGTGCTGGTATGAGTGGCTCTGCTAACTCAATAACGAAATTTATGTTTTCTTTTTCAGTTTTGTTTCAAGTGGCATCTCCGCGCACAGAAGCAGCGGCATAACGCATGTGTTTGCTTTCAGATTGAAGTTTATGTTTGCTTTTTTATGATCATTGAATAAACGGGGTTTATTTTGGGGATTTATGATTGAAATGAGCAAGATATTATAAGCTGTGGGAAATGAAAAAATTAAGGGAAGAGAGTTATTAATTAGGGAACTTGCAAGTTCAGCTTAAATTGCATTTTAGAAGTTGGGCAATTATTAGTTTGTTTGTTAAGTTGTATTATAAATTGTTAGAGCTTTTACTTACTTGTAAATAAATTCTAAAACTATAAATAAGACTTTCTTTAAATTTTCTGAGGTGTTAATTATTTTAATTATTAATTCTAGTACTCTTTGTAATTAAACATCTTGCAATCTGTCTGCTTCAAGCATTTCCTGTTCGCTAAAATTAAATTAAATAAACTCGGAACATAATTCTGGCTAAAACCTTCTCTCAGCCTTGATATCCTTTCTGGCTCTTGGGGCTCTGGAATTCTTATTTCGTTTACCGCCACGTGCTTCATATATTTTACTTCTCAATTAAATACCACTTTGTCTGTCATGAATGCGCATATTTGCTGCTGCTGCTGTACATAAATATTTATGCGGGACTTAATCAAAAGGGAAAATCGAGGCAGACCTCGGGCCTAAGCCAGCTTTTGGTCTTTTGGGGGCTTTCAGCTTCCTGCTGCCAGTTTTCAGCTCTCAGCTCTTTTCATTACATCTCTCCTATTTGCGCTGGATCAACTCATTTCTGTTTATTTAAACATTAAATGTGCTTACATTTGATTAGCGGCCCCGAGTTTATTTCCATATCAATGTGCTGCTTTTCGGTTGAAAGCCATATAAAATTTATGTGTTTGCCTTGCTTTTAATTTGTTTTCATTTATATATATTTTTTTGGTTTGCGTAATTTTCCTTTTTTTTCGGTTTTGAGCTCATTACGATTTCCTTTTTGGGTTTGAGGGTCCTGCTGCTGCTGTCTTTTATGTGGGCAGTCGCATTAAAATGCATGAAATGCGCAATTAAAAACGAGGACAAAGTCCCTTTGTAGATGGCAACAGGATACAATTTCCTTTTAATTAAATATGTAAGGCCTTTTCATATTTAAGCACATATCGATGCTTAATTAAAAGCACTTTGTACCCATTACGCAAAAAAATAAAATAAAAGGGTTTTACCAATTTTCAGAGACAGACAGAGAGAGCGAGTGTGGGGTTGATTTATTTAGTGAATTTTTAATGGAAAAAGGATCTTTCTTTGAAGAAATTCATTTAGAAATTGACATTGTCTTGTTAAAAATAAGCTACTGAGATTTTTTGTGAGCTAAATTTATTATTTAATGCTTTTTTAATATGAGTAAAAATATGAGTAAAATATTCAAGCGCTAAAAGTACTTAAAAATATGCTAAAAATACCAAAAAATAATGTGTTCAATGCTTTTTAAAAACCCAAAAACCTTTTTCTTATTTGTTTATTCCAATAATCTAAGCGAAAAGTAAATATTTTGAAGTGCCTGCAACTGGGATTTGTGCTGCTCTGGCTCTCTGGCAGCTGTGACAAGTGGCACTGAACTGTTGTCAGCTCGT